>JADLZN010001352.1:623108-898167 GCA_018155175.1 Sinocyclocheilus anophthalmus | reverse complement strand
TATAGTGTTAGTAAGCATTCAGACTCATTTTTGGAGATGATGCTCTATTTGGGAAAAAATAAACAGAATAATAATAGAAATGTTATTTTCCACACTTAGAAAAAAAATCTTATTTCTTCAATTGTGACAATTCATTTCCTTCAAAACCACAAGAAATTTGTGACAGCTGCCTATACATTAAAATCTATCCAGCCCATGAACTCACACACCACCAGATTGAAAATCATGGCAGTCAAACAGAGGGGAAGTCTGAACCCATTTCAGTTTAATTACAGCACATTTTATTCCCAGGGAAAAACAATAGCCCATTCAAGCGGCCTGTGAGGTTTCACCTCAAGATGATTTAGCTCTCAAGATGTCAAACTCTCTGTCAAGCAAATACATGGGTTGCAGTAGCATAATAGTTAAGATTCTGTACCACAGACACAAAGGTTCAGCCCCGAGCAGGAGTGGGACAGGAACTGGGGACTTACTAATATCACAGTCCTGCTCTATAACCATTGTGCCCTTGAGCTGGGCACTTAACATCGGGTTTCTCTGCTAGAAGTGAGCCCACCTAACTCTACTATCACTCCGGCTCCACACAGCAACGAGTTACAGTACCGTACTAAATAGCACCTGCTATGGGTGTTACTTACAAGGTTAAGGCCCCAAGACTTTCGAGTCCTCGACCCCGTCATGACTACTGCGCCCCCAATAATTCCCTTTATTCCCCAACCTAGGTCAGTCGCGACTAACGTTCATTGTCCCGGACATGTTGCACACGTGGCCTAAACAGTACCAAAAATTTAAGCCCAACATTTGTATCTCTATCACCCTTTGCAAGATACAAGGCTGCCGATCAGCAAAGTGTATGTATTAGGCCGTTTTGTGTGCAATACGCATCAGACAGCCAGCAAAAATGACTGTGGTTGGAACATGGACGTGGCCGTTGAGGGATTGGCGCGAGGGACTCTGCCATTACCCATAACAGTCAGAGCATAAATCTGCATGAAAACACATTGATCATGAGTGTCAGCAGATAGTATCCTACTTTATGAAAGTCTCCAAATGTTTTTGATAGCACAAGAAATGCTACTTAGCCTCCAGGATTTGACTTTTACATTATTTGGGCTTTGGGCGATGGATGGGGTTTTGGGGGACCCGGTATACAATCCACAGTCCACTCATTTACTGCCACGATATACCTCAATCTCACCACACCATTGTCTGATCAACGGCCATTAATCCTGATGCGCATAATCTAAAAAACCTGCACGAATTTTCTGCTATTAGACTACAACACCACTCCCTGATGAAGCACATCCGTGCGCCTTTTGGAAGCCCTGGCCACTTCATAAGTTTCTCACGCACACAACACACCTAGGACAAAAAAGGGGGGCGCTGAACAAGCAAAAAGATTGTATTGTGCACCTTCTACGGAACATGAGGGCCTGGCAGAGGTTTCGCGCTGCCAGCCAGTGTAAGTTAGGTGTGGTGCCATGGAGTATAGGCAAGTAATCTTGTGGGACAAAAGTTCGCATTTTGTGTTCTCTTTGTTACGTTTCTGCTCATATTTGAACATACAGATCCATGACCATCTGTTATTAAAAGGGCACCCGAAAAGGGGTGGGCATATTTATGCTTTTCCTTTGTTCAGTGCAAACCTTTAATTTTAGAACACCACAAATGATATTATTTTGATAATGCTCCATTGCACATGTTCTATATAAAACAAGCACAGCGGTCACTCTATTAAAACTCCAAAATGCCCCCATTAGTGTGAGTGGATATAAAATCTGACGCTAGAGCATCAGGCGACTTAAACGCATGCCCAAAATTTGGCTATTCATCGCAAAGTAAACACTCTGTCTATTAAAGGATGTTCTGTGCATGTGCCAGGTTACATACATCGTCTAGAAGCGTGGTGGCATAGTTACAACGTAATTTATGGAGTGAGTTAATGCCAATTAATCATTCCTGGAACAATTTCACATTCAAAGTGGGACTGATTCTCAGCGAACAACACGACAAATGCCAATGACTGTTTATGAGTGAGTACTGAGAATCATTCATTTAACCAAACTTATTTAAAACCTGTAAGACATCATTTAGGCATCTATTGACACAAACAAATGTTTAATCGAGGACGGTTACTTGGCATCCTTATTATCCCGGACAGGACATAAAAACACAGGGACTTGTTTGTAAGCAATTGAATACTCTTTAACAAACTGGGATTCTTCAAGAACAAACCAACATCCTAGCGTCTCAGCTGTGTGGCTGCCTCTATTGTTTCAATGGGCAGTGCAAAAAACAAAGACGAAGGTAATGTCCAAATACTGTGTCTGAAGGTACTCAAAATTACAACATTGTTTACTTTGATTGCTATACAAAGCATATATCATACAATCATTTGCTCCTTGTTTTTTTAACACGACAGTGGTGATAGTTAGACATCTTTTGAACTTAGCCAATGGCAGATTTTAGTCTAAGAAACACAGTAGTTCAAAAAAGGGGTTTTTGACACTCCTTTGTTTTTTCCCCCTATCTTAGTTTCATCCAAACAGTGCATGTGACCGCCAAATAACTAGGACCAAATTTCTTCTTTGGACAGCAGTATTCAAAAAAAAAAAAAACTATTGCCATTCTCCAGTGGAAAAATATAAATAACACTACCAGCATAAGGTTCTTGCACGACATGATAGTGCTTTTAGGTAAAATATACCTTTTTAGTGTATATAAGCTTGTGAAAAAACCTAAGACTAATAATGAAAGTACATCAGGCGCACTTATCACTGACTCCTGTCAAGAAATCAACACTCAAACTAAAAAATTATTCGGAGCCATGCGTCGGCAGGATTTTTTCCTGATACTACAAATGCTGAACATCTTCCTAGGAATAGATAGGCCCACGCGGTTAGTATTTCTACTCTGTCTCTATGATTTATTTGATGTGCCTCCTGGTTCAATCAGAGATTCCAGTCTGGTGCACTTGACTTAAAAGGACAGAATTAAGATGTGCGGCCCAAAAGATGTGCAGGTACCAACTAGTGACAGCGGTTGAAGGATTGTGCCTGAATAATTATGCAAGATCCCCTGGGCCGTGATACGGTGTGTTGCCTGATTTCATCAGGCACAACTTTCAGGAATGCACGTGAACAGAGAAATGTTTAAACCTGTTCCAGTTCCTATGTTCCCCCGTGGGTGTTACGACGCCAAAGGTACTCCGATTACTTGAGACAGAGTTTGGCAAACAAAGTCCGGATGGCGCTATTGAACCCCAACCCTTAGTTACAAATGCGTGTACACAACCGATGTAGCCTCTATGCCGTTGTCTCTGATTTTTGAGACAACGCGGGCTATGACTGAAAACAAAGTTACCGTATCCTGTTAAGACGAATACTGGACACTTGTCATTACCGCTACAGTAATCCAGATACCATTTAACATATATGGAACAGACATATACATGCAGGTGTTATAAGACTTTAGAAAATTGATGCGTATAGCCCCTATTATCATTATTACCTCTATTTATATCGTATAACCACATTCTGTGGATTCATTGATTTTTAGTTTTCTTTCAATTAGAAACAAGGTTTGTGGTGTTTTGGAAACTCATTTGTCGACCCCCCCCCCCCACCACCCACCCCCACCCCCCGACACACAAATTTCGTGTCCCTACCACGCCCCCCCCCCCTACCCCATCCACCCCACGTATAGTTCGCAATTGATTAACTTATGCACCCTAAGTTTTTGATTGGAACAACAGCCGGTTTTGCTGTGATAACCTTGTCGTTTATGTTCTCTAAAACTACACCACTTACGATGCCGTTGAAATAAACTCCAGAATGTTACAAAAAAGCAAATACCAAAATGAACTTGTGTTAATTTAAAGATAGCAAGTTGATAAAGACATTGAATCCAGTGTTTGGTAATAAAATAAAATAAAACAATTTTTGTAGGTCAGTTATTTTTGACCAGGTACACCACAAGTGGTCCTCTCCAAGTCAAAATGTTTCAAAGCCAAATTAAAAACATAAAATGCCTGTTTCTATTTCTTTATTCACGTATTACCTATTCCCAGCTGGATACATGCAAAATGTAATTTTAATATAGAGTATATATTAAAATTCTTTGCACAGTGAGATAATACAGCATTCCTTCTTCCAGGACTCATGTGCCTATGATAAATACAGCTTCAAACAATGTGAAAACATCAAAAAGTAAGAAAAAAGGCACCCTTCACATTCATATTATCATAATCTATTTAGGTAGGAAATGCCTTATCATTGTACATTATATAAAGTATGCACATCAGCAAAAAAAAATAAAAATAGGCAGGCCAAACTGGGGAAAGTCAGCAAAACTTTGACTACAAACTATGACTACTAATGTAGGATATGAAATCAATACGAATGAAGACCAATTTAAGGCTTTTTACTTTCAGGAGATTGCATCAGAAATATCAGACAGTATATTTAAGAGATAATCAAAGTGTGAATGCTTTTAATGTCTCTAAAGGCAAAGCAAACCTTCAACAGCATAGCTATTCTCTCAGTCTGTCAATATTGGTCAATGCTAAGCTGCAGGCTTCAGTGCACATCAAAGTGCATCTGCTGTCTTAAAACATGCTCTAGGCACTTACAGTAAACTGTGCAGAGAAAGCTTCTGTGAATGTCAAATAATTAAAAAAAAACACGATCTGTGGCACTCCCAAGATACATTGCTGAGAGTAATTTCTAATGTAAAATATAAAGAGACACTCAGTGATAAAGCAATAGCATAGTAATATAATATCTGTTGTTAAATTTGCAAATTAGCACTGTGTTAAACTAAAAAATCTTGTATTGCACTTTGCACTTACACTATTGCTGTAAATAAATCAAACCAAGTGATCCTACATGATTATAGGGAAAATGCTTTCGTTGCAAGTGACAAAATAGAAAATGATTTTTGTAAACTCTGACTTCGGCTTATCTCACACATTACAAAAACATGACTGTAAAACATCAGATTTCAGAATACCTGCTGCAACAAAATGTTCTGAATCATCTGAAAGGGAACAGAGACATCAAAACTGTCCCAATGCAATACATCATTCATGAAAGAGAATAAAGGAGAAAGTCATGTTAATAAAGCCAGTTTAATCTTGCCATATCTTCTGAAAAACTGAAAAAGCATTCATATTTGACTTGCTCAGCAGCAAATAAGCATGGCGAATCACAGTGGCTGGACTGTCAGTTCCTGAGAGGGAGCAAAGCAAATCACAGATGATATCTGTAAGGTTTTGATTTGTAGCAATCAGCAAAAGATTGAACATACCCAAACCCCCCCCCCCCCCCCCCCCCCCCCAGACCAAGTAATCCAAAATACTGTACAAGAGAGCTACAATTATTTCCCATTTAAAACAAATCAAAGAACAAGTAAAAAATAATATATTAGAATATATCAAGTTATACATGATTTATAATCATAATGTCCCCCTTCAGGTAGTGGTGCACGAGTCTTTTTGCTGTAAAAATTAATTTTAAACACGTCAACGTATAACTTAATTGTTAGTAATATTTCAGAACCTCCCATCTGAAGCAACTTAATGTCCTACTTTCTAAAAATGTCTGGTGGGTGTGTGTGTTTGTGTGTGCATCATGCATTTGAGGATATCTAAATCAGCATTGTATTGCCCTGCTTTATGTTTTTGATCATAAAACAATCTTTTAAATACATCTTACTAAGACATATTATTGATATGTATTTTATGTAAGCAGTCTGCTGTACACTTACATCTACAGAATTTCAAATTGGTCATATATATCAACACTGCATTAAATTACATATTTATTCGGATAAAACTGAGGTGTTTTCTTTCTCCTTTGAGTTAAGCCGTCCATATCTCGACTAGATTACTCTATAAAGCCTAAAAGCCTGATTTATGCAATATTAACTCCCAAAAAAATAATAATAATAAATAATACTATGTATATATATATATATTATATAATATATATATATATATATTTTTTTTTTTAGGATTTTGTCTAAAGGTTCAATAACTGAACATTACCAAGCTCTCTTAAGATTGACTTGTGGTGGGGGAGATACCAATCTATCAATACAGAACTTCACTGTCCCTGAAACCCTAGAGAATGAACCTTCTATAGTATAAAAAATTCATGTCTGAAAAGGTAAGATCCTCATGTCCATGCCAAACCTTTGGAAAATGCAGAATTCCTATTAAGACCATGATACTGTAGTGTCATTATTTGGTGCAATATCATTCGTTCATGAATTCCTGAAATTAATTTTTTGCTGGTAATCCAAGCGTGAATGTTACAATCTGTAAAAGTGAATATATAGTTTTTTTAATAAACAAAATTAATCTTCAGTAAAAATTACCCCAGAAAGCAAATGCTTCGAACTAAGTCTTTATTGGTCTTGTTAAGTAATAACCAAGAAAAGAGTTCAGATCATTAGTGTGCAAATCATTAGAAGCATCACGTTAAACTTGAACCCATAAGACAGTGACCGGTGGAGCATTACAAAGAGAGTATGGCCTGCCCTTGCTCCTTTGCTAATTTTATAAGATGAGCACCACAAGGCAGACAAATGAGAGCTGTGCACTCCACAAAGAATAACATCAATTGACCCATGACTATAGAGTCCCTTTCAGAACACTCCCTAAAATACATAATTTAACAGCAGAGTGCATCATCACATCACTTATTGATTATCTCTCTATTATCTCTATATACTGTATGAATATATGTTTAATGATAGAGAATTCCGATTGCTGCTCCAGGATTGTTGGTTTATGCCATATGACAATAAAAATAAAATAAAATAAAACAATAATATAAATTCTAAGCAACCAACTTTGCATGGGGTGTGAATAGTGTGCAGTATAGGTGTGACATGCAGCTTGATCTTTGTACGAATCTAATTAGCAAGAAATCATTTTGAAATGTGTTTTAAGACAAAAATATCCATAGTATATGAAGAGGACACACACCTACACATTAGTTTTACTGCTTATGGTTGTGACTCAGGTATGGTTTTGTTAAAAATAATCCTTCCTCTGCATATCTGCCTCAACCAGAGATTCATGCCTGGAAAAACATGAATGTATATCATGCTTCAAATCTCCAAGTGGGTGGACTTGGAATAGAATAGAGTAGAATATAAGCAATACTTGCTTATTTCACACTGCCTAATGCAATTGCACGATTAAACTGTGTCTGTGGGGCTGGAGGCAGAACTACCGTTCCCAGCATGCACTTCAGCAGGAATAAATCATTCAGAAATATTACTTTACTGTTATTTCTTTTTTACTGTTTATTGCAATATTTGCACTGTTAAGAAATGTGTAATGTTGTGTTAACTGAAACTATGTCTTTAAATACATGATTGTTGAGTCTCACAGCCATAGTGATGTCAAAAACTGTTCTTCAAAAAAATATATTTTGTATTCCACAGAAGAAAGAAAGTCATGCTGGTTGGAAAGACAGAGCTGACAGAGTTTTTATTAACTATAACTAGGCTTGAAATACCCTGCATTCATTCATTAAGCAGACTTGTAGTGATTTGTGAAGTTATATAAGACCTGGGCCGTACCACAATATGAACAGACAGCCAAAATACAGTTTGAGACAATACAAGCTAACTGTGTGAAAAAAGTGTTGTGTTTCTGCTACAAAAACGATGCTGAAATCCCCAGCGCTGACATGTTGATAAGGGAGATCACCATTGTGAGAAGCTTTCAACAATCTGTCACTCTGACAGTCGGGTCAGGGGGCGTCCACTTAAGACTTCATCATCCTGCCTGACTGACCCTCAGTTCAATTAATAACATGTTGTAGTGCATTGTTTTCTGCTGTTTGAGCTCCATCAGTGGTGCTGGTACTTGTTGAGGGTCTGAACATATCTGCACTGAATATTTTACTGTTTTACTGCTTAGGGACATTGTTTAAGCATAAAAGGGTACTAAATAAACAATTTTCTTACTTTCATGTTCATTAAGTATTTTTTGGATCTGTTGGCGACATTCCTTGCGTGCTGAGTAGGGCTGTGCGATTAATCGAAATCGTCATAAAATCACGATTTTCCGCACCCCCGACCTCCCCGCAGTATGCTATCCGAACCAATCAGAATGCAGCGCGCCTAAATGGAGCACGAGAACAGAAAACAGAGACCGGGCGGGCCAATAAAAAAACAAACGTACGCCATGTTCCACACTCCGCTGTGGTGCGGATTTTTTCCGCGCCCATGTTAACGGATCAGAGCGTTCACACTGCACACGATTGTGCTCTGGCAGTGCGCTTCAGGTGTCTATTTCTGCTGTGCTTCACACGCTGAATGTGACAGCGCATTATTCGCAGTAAAAAATAACATGGACTGGCACAGAAATTTAGTAATTACACCATAAATGCATATAATTCAAGTCTACTGTTGCACAGTCAACACTTGGCTTTTTGGCTAGATTTAAAACAAGGAAAAGTGCACTTTTAGATAAACAAGGCAATAATAGATGGCACTTGTGGTGGTAGGCCTAGTTAAACAATGTTATATTTATTGAGTTTAAACGTGAATATGTCAATGAAAGATTGTATTACTGTCCTGTGATAAAAGAGAATTGGTTGTTTATAAATAAAAGATAGAAATACCATTAAACGGCTGGGATGTGTCACTAGGGAGATCAGAGTAAACAACCTGTTTTTATTGCGCATATTCCTCTCTGTGACAACACATGGATATTGGAAACCACATGAAATTAACTGATAACGTAGACTATCCATCTTTTTGCTTAAATCAACCTACAATTACTTTGTGGTTGTAATGGCTACTTTAACATTTACTAGAGAAGGTTTGCTTTCAGCTTTCCCAAATGTGCTCAAATCCTTTCTTCCTGTGGAGAAAGTAATACATAGTACAGATTTATTTGATCAAAAATACAGCAAATATATTAGAACTCTTATTCAAATAGTCTAAAATAACTTCTCTATTTTAATTAATTTTAAAATGTATTCCTGTGATGGCAAAGCTGATTTTTCATCAGCCATTACTCCAGTAACATTGCTATTGTCAATGTTGAAATCACTAGTGCTGCTTAATCATTTTTGTATATAGATGATAGAGAGAGAGAGAGAGAGAGAGAGAGAGAGAGAGAGAGAGAGAGAGAGAGAGAGAGAGAGATTAAACGGCCAAATAGTTTTCTAGTGTCTACTACATTTTTGTTGGCACTTTTCACTTTTTCTTAGTTTTTGTTCCGTCTTTTGCCACCAGATGATGAATAATCTTGTTACTTTCATTAATTACTCACTTAATATTCATCACTTGTATTAAGCCAACAACAACAACACAAAATTGAAGTGTTGCTGGCAAATTATGCACTGAAACCTCAGTCGGTATTCAAATAATTTGTAGACTACAAGACGCTGTCAATCAACCTACGGCGGCTTATGTATTTTTAAAACACTATCAAAATGCAACAGCTTACAGCTTCACACTACATCGATAAGTCAGACGTTTCTTTTTTCAGTGCTTCAAGGTCCAAATCAAAAACGTGACAACCTTTCACATGCAGTTAAAGCAAACAGGCTCTGCCACAATGTTGTGCGTTTTCCCCTCAAAAACACAAATGTCTTGTTTTTTTTTCAGGTAGAAACCATGGCTTCTGGCTTGGCTAAAGTCTGCCACCCTTCATTTGCTTTGGCTGAGCTGAAATGACTTTTCTTTGGGGGATAGATAAATCACCACACATTTCCAGGTGTGCACAGGCACACAGCAGCAGTCGCCATTTGGATCGGCACTACAGAGAAGTTGGGGCACGCAGAGCACTCTGACGGTGTTTGTGACAGCTTGTCTCAATAGTTCTCCAATATGCAAAAGCTGCACTCATGATCAAAAGTAAAATACATGACATGAGTGACCGCGATCAATACAAAAAAGACTCCAGATGTCCTTAATGTTCTTTTCCACCTGATTTAACCTGACTTCTGAATTGTGGCACCAACACAACCATGAACTTACAAGATATAATGTTGCTATGGAAATTTATTCATTTCCATTTGCGTTATGTTCTTACAGTCAAGGAGATGGGTTGCTTTAAGCTAAATGCAATTGTGAATCAAGCTGATTTAACTGATATCTGCAGGATTCTATAGAATCAAGAGTGGAAGACCTAAAACTAACTGTGCCACATAACCGAGAAAATCAAAAGTTTATTTGAATGGCTAAATTAAAAGAGAAGGAGGGGGGGAAGCAGCACTCTGGGCTGACAGATGGTATGACACATTTAATTCTCAAGTGGAAGGACTTCAAGTGGAAAAAAGGAGAAGAAATGAGGTCTGGAGATTCTCTGGAGTCTGCAAGACATGAGTGTAACACAGTTCACAGATCAGAAAGTCAAAAGTCAGCACTTCCAGCATCTATTTCACTCTTTCTAATAATTGTATTATTATTATTATGTGTGCAATTTGGATCCTTAGTGCATTCACTGTGGCGAGTAGATGATTTTATATTCAAGCACATAAAATCTAATTCAAATGACACTGAAAAGTCAATGCCAACAGAATTAATATCTAATATCTCTTTAAACCATCAATAAATTATTGTAACTTCTGACAAATATTTGGCTTGTTTATTATAAACAACTGACAGTGATTCAGATGTTGATGTCAGAAGGAGTAACAATATCCTATTATTAAGTACTTTATTATCTACTAGCAATTGTTCAATTTTAGTCTTTGTTTCCTCTGGGAAAATGTATGGTTTATGGTTTATTTAGAGAAACCATAAGCATTTTTACAGTTCAGCCCAACCCCAAACATTTCAGCCAACAAGACAAAGACTAAACAAATGAATGAACAAAATATATGTATACACACAGACCAGAAATTATGTGAATGAGACGCATTTATTTAATAAATAAGATTTTTGCATTAAAAATAATACATCCATTTTCTTTCCCCCAAGTTCTTTAATTAAATCATATATTTTATTTATTAGTAATACATGGATAGCACCATTCTTGGCTTGACAAAACATCAGTCATCAAAGCTGTGCTATATTGTCTATCTAGTAATGGACTTTTGTATACAGCATATTAATGAATTTGAATGAAGAAGCCAATGTCTCATTTGTAAAGACTTGTTTCGTAACTGGATGAATCAGCGTTTGTGAATGAATCTACTATAATCATTATATTACTATATATTGAGGGCACACAGGGACACACAGTCTTGAGGCCCTCACGACTTGTCCCCTGTGTGCCGTCAATCTATAGTATATCTATTATAGTATATTCCTTCACAACGGCTGATCCAAGTTAGGGCCTTATTTGCTTTACACACACACACACACACAATGGGCAACCCCCACCGCCCCACAAATCTAACCGTAATAGTTTCACAACAACTCACAATCTTCAAAATAAATATATACATTCAAACTAGTTTGAACACTGTAGAGCGCAATTAAATATATCAGCTTTAACTCTTTCCCCGCCAAACACGGAATTATCCGGGTTTCTGTGTTTTCACTGTTATACAATAGGGGGCGCTATTACGCATCTCCTGAATGAGTCCAGAATCTCCCGATCAAAAACACAGGCGAGTAAGACTCAGGAAACCTAGCGATCATATAAATGAAAACATTACTCTTTCTAAAAAAGTACAGCCTCTCTTCCAGATGTTTTTTTTCTATGTGTGTTTGTGGTGTGTGTGTGTGTGTGGGTGTGTGTGTGGTGTGTTGTGTGTGGGTGTGTGTAGGTGTGTGTGTGTGAATGTGTGTGTGGTGTGTGTTTGTGTGTGTGTGCTGCATGTGACCTAATCCCCTCATCTACTCTTGGCCCTCAGTTTGCTGTTCTCTCGGTCAACCCTTGTGGGTTTTTCCTTCCCTCATCCCTTCTACCATCTGTGCTCTCTCTCTCTCTACTCTTAATTCCTATATCTCTCTCTCTTAATGTATACACGCATGTGAGAAAACTTTGGTGGCGACGAGAAAGAACGGGATCATTTCCTTTTTTAATTCTTAACACTGCCTAATGTTACCGAGTGAAATGGCGATCCAGGAAGTGGCAAAGGACTGTGCAAGCCTTGGCGGTGTTGATGGAAGTGATCGACTGCATCTTTGCTTTGATCATCCTACTGAATATGATTCAGATGTAGTATTTGAAAAAACTTGAGTTTCTCTTCTTTTCTTCGCGGCTGGTTTTGCTCAAAATCTGTTCTTTATTATTAAACCAACCTACATTCAAGTGTTGATAAAAAAAAAGAATGCTTGAAGCTAGAATAAAAAAAAAATTTAAGTAGAGGCTCTGTTCTTTATTTTGATGTACTGCATGTTCAGATGTCATAAAACAAAATATTCTGGGGGCCATGAAATTTTAATGAAAATCATCAAAAATGCTGGCAGTGGCATGGCAACTTTTAAAAAAAAATGCTGGCGGGAAAGGAGTTACAGAATGTTAATATTTAATATTCTCCACTTCTATCCATCTGTCCACCCATCCATCTATCTGTCTGTCCATTCATCCATCCATCCACAAAATGGATATATGCACATTTTGTTAGAAACACACACAAAAAACAAGCATTCTGCACATGAATGTCTCTTTATTCAAAAGAGGGCTCGATGGACTGTTGCCATCCTCAGCGGTTTTGTTGCGCAGCTTTGTTCCAGACAAAAATTACATTCTTTTAGACAGAGGTTCTGGAGTCAAGCGTCAAAGGACACAAGCACAGGCCACTGTCTCATGCTACACAAAACGTCCACCGCTGCGTCTGGTATAACAGAGGCATACTTTACTCTCAGTCCCCCTACAGGAAAAACGACTGCCTTGTTGCCCACATTTATATAACTTCACGGAATAACCATTAGAGGAAAAGTAAGGAAACTGATGCTACTGTAAGTGCATGTGGGCGTCCACAAATGAGTGTGTTGTGTGTGTGTGTGTGTGTGTGTGTGTGTGTGTGTGACTGAGACAGAGGGGAAGGGGATTGAGAAAAATCAGGCATGAGCGAGATGGGAGAGGGAGAATGACTGAAAGAGAGGGAATAGAGAATTGAGTCGAACTTAAATTTGATTTGTTGATGAACTACTTATCTAAATAGGCCACCAAAGCTGATTACATAGGCCAGACTGCATGCTGATTGCATCTCACCACGGATTCCCAAAACAACTCCAGTAGAAAAATGAGACGTGCAAACAGCAGCCAGATTAGGCTAATAATAATATTTATAGCTCAATCAAAATTAAATAAGAACACTTAAAACTAACACGAGTTTATTAACTAAAATGATTAAATAAGAAAGCACACCTTCTGACCACATCGTTGATTAAATAAACATTCTAATGTTTGCAAGAAGGTCCCAAAAAGCTTTTTAATGAAAACGCACGTAACATAAAACGTATATACACACTTATCATAATGTAAATAATATAATCACTGACTTACTTCAAGACAGCACTGTCTCCTTGTCTGACAGTGATGTTGTCCTTTAAATAAGATTCTCCGCTTCTCGCTGGCACTCCTGCGGGCACAAGGAACAGCAGTCTTAGAGCCACAACAATCAGGCATTTCCACTGCAGCTCAAAATAACCAGTTATGTCCATTTTTCCCGTCAGAACACTCAGAAACTTCCGTCCGCAAAGAAGAACCGTAAAACTGAAAGAGCGTAAATGTGATTCCCCTCGGATCGGAACGCAGCGTTCACTTCGTATTCCGTCCTCTAAATATCTCCAAAAGTATTAGTGTTTCTGGCTGGAAATCTCTTCAAAATGCTCGTAAATATTCCTTGAAAGTTTTCACCAAGTCGGGTGAGACGTTTTTTCAAGCGTTTTCAGACACACTGAGGTGCTGTACCGAGTCTTCAGAGGCAGCACATATGTTGCTCGCGCGCTCTTTAAGATGCTTCAGCCTCGTTCTGAGCCTCGTCGTTTTCAAATTCACTTTAATTGGACCCGCACAAACTAATCGCATCTGCGAGAGGATGTTCAGTGCGTGAACACCTCCGGGGGTGCTGAAACGGGTTGCCTGTTTGAGAAAATATGCAGAAATACTCCAGGAGACAGAGAGAACGCGCTCGGCGCGCGGTCGGTGGTGCTCTTGTGCTCGGATAGGTGAGGAAACTGACTGCCCATCCTGTGTCTCCCTAACTAGAGCTGAACTCAGGGTGAACGCATGCGGAGAAGACAGATAGATACTGCACGCACTTTTGAAGGGGGGTTTTTTCAAACACCTGAGAATGTTGGAAATATTTACCTGTCCACACACTTCAAAAAAATATATATATATTATACATTTATTTTGGACAACTGGGCTATTAGACATTTGTCTGTCTGTCGATCTATCTATCATTAATTTTGAAACACACCATTTTTAAGATTATTTATAACTATCACACTCCTGATCTCTAAGTAGAACCAAACATTCTAGTGTGCTTTTTCAAATCAAATATTTATGCCATAGTATACCTATTTTATCTGGCCTGTCTCCCACTAGTTGTGCCCCTTCAAAACCTCTCTAAAACCAGCAAACAGGCTACTTTTGGAGACCAGCTAAGCCCATACTATCTTAAGATGGTTTTTCTGGCCGAATAGTATTGCATACTAAACAATATGTGATTATGAAATCAGACTTGTGGAAAACACCATTTTCAGCAACATTGAATCATTAAAGTGATAGTGTTTAGCCTTGCATAAAATATAATCCATGATTAGGAGATTACAGTGAACAGAATCCAAACATTTTATGTGGTGTGCAATTTATACCAGATTATCATTCTCATATTCATATATCTCAGCCTTCAGCTAATCCTTAACTAATCACTTGTATCTATGTTTACACTGATGGTAGATCCATTCCAGCAAAATAAATGCATAAGATAAAGGTTTAAATGGGATTTATTGATTGAACAGGGTTACTTGACCATTTTACCAGAGATCGTTACATTAAAATGATGATGATGATGATGATGATGATGATGATGATGATGATGATGATGAACATACCAATTGAAAGAATGGCATAAGATAAGATTTAATTAAAAAATATATATCTTCCTCTGATGCTACCTGGTACTTGATAAGCTAATTTGATTCAACTGCTTTTTAATTAAAACCCGGCTGACCTAAGCAAATTGTAGATCCGTTTAGCTAATTAGTAGTGTGAATCCACGCTTCAGTGAAATGTGTTGAAAATGATACCCTTGATTTGATAATAATTCTGGAAGAAGGGAAAACAACAGAAGTCTACTGATCTTTAACACCTAAACTGATTGATTTAGCAAAAATGTGGAAAATCCAACCATTCGACCATTCTTACCACCACTGTGGACACAATGAGCCAATCATCTTTCTTTGTTTAATTGTTTTTCGGTTTTTCTGGAGCAAGCTCAGTTGTGTTCAATCCCAGAGCTCTGGGTGGGTGGTTGAAAGAATGTTTCATTTGACTGTTTTTGTTGTGAATCAGTCACGATGAGTTCACATCTTTGTTATGAATGCATCTATAGTTAGCATTTCAGTTCAGGTCAGTTGATGATCTTACACCGTAATGTGCATATTCAATGTTAAAATGGGTCAGCAAGTAAATGGATGCTCAGATATGGATCATAAAGATTCACAAATTAAACATGCTTTGCTCTGCTGTAAGCAACAGGTCTTCCATAAACCTGCACAGTGAGTATTTCTACACACAGAGCAGTTCATATTGCTCAGTGAACACCACTAATATAAACAGACATAAAGATCACCATGAAGGAATGCAAACAGAAAGAAGCCACAGAAAGAAAGAATACATGTGAATCTACTGTCCTCTTGCAGAGACAGATATGGCACGAACCAGGTCACGCTGGCTGTTTGTGATATACAGTATCTACAGTCACTTTTGATTAACTCCCATCTGCCTTGTGCTGCAGTTCTGTTAGTTGCAGAGGCTGCAATTACATAGAATTACCTATCTATCTCTGTTTATCCACCTATCCATCTGCCCATCCAAATTACTGACCATTTTCTTTGCTTCCTTGCCAAAATGACCACAAACCCCCTTAAATCATAAAGTAACACAATTTGCAGTGTAAACAATTGCCACGTTAATTTAGAATATATGGTCACAGGTGTGTGTTTAGGTCATTTTACATTTTCACTTAAAATCCAATCCAATTTAATCAGAGTTGGAACTATGCATTTTATAATATAGAGTGCAATAGTGCCCACCCAGTTTGGTTGGCTGGTTCCAGAAGTATTTTTCTCATTATCTTTTTTCCACAAGGAATTAAAAAAAGAAGTCTTTATTAAAGCGTTATAAGTCATAAACCAAGCCATCAAGCTACAAGGTGAGTTACAACATTACACCTTTTTATTTGAAGCAAAAATGTATATGATCTGACAAAATACAAGGTACAAGACTGTGCACTTAATAGCTTTAGTGAGGGAAAGAACTACAATACCATGAAGCAATGCAAATTACATAATCAAACAAAATAATAGGAAGAAATATAAAATTTGTAATTTAAAGTTGTTAATTGTATCTACAGATGGGAGTGGGCGGAGCTAAAGAGCTATTTTGGTGCACTTTGTTCATTACGACTCTCTGATTGGTGTAATTTTCTATTTATCTATTTCTATTTTCTATTGGTACTGTAGTTTTTCGCAACTAATTCCGCTATTAAACACGATTACTTTTATGAATGAATGAATGATGCATTTATAAAGCGCTTTATTTGTTGTACACCCAAAGCACTTTACAACATGTGGGGGGCGTGGGGGGGGGGGGGTCTCTTCTCCTCACCACACCATGTTATGGGAGCAGACCAGATGAATGATGCGATGGCAGCCACAGGACAACGGCGCCAGTGCACTCACCACACACCAGCTACAGGTTGAGAGGAGAGAGAGTCATAGAGCCAATCAAGTGGATGGGGATTATTAGCTTATATTTATGTGGCTTAAAGGTTTAGTTCACCCAATTTAAAATTATCCCAATAATTTCTCACCTTCAAGTTTCCCATCCTAGGTGTATATGACTTTCTTCTTTCAGACGAATCCAGTCGGAATTATATTAAAAATTGTCTTTGATCCTTCAAGCTGTTTCATGCCACTCAGCGGGTGTTTCATTGCTTCAGTCCAAAAGAAGTTAATTAAAATGCGCCCATCCATAAAAAAAAATGTCTCAAACGGCTCCGGGGGGTGGGTGTGAAACAAGGTCTTCTGGTGACTGGGTCGAATGCTGGTGCATTTTTGTTAGAAAAATATCCATATTCAAAATGTAATAATCGCTTTAATGTAGCTTGCGCTCACTGTTGTACCCTGGAAGCAGCTCCGGGCGGATGGCGTATGAGTTCAGCGCTGCGCATGCGCCAGTGAGTCTCGCGAAAAACCCTACTGTGGGGGTGGTTGTCTATGGGCAGGAGCAAAGGAAGCAAAGTTTCCCTACTTTAGCAAAGGAAAACCAGTCTCCTCTGGCTTATATCGAAATCCTCTGACGTTTTTCTTTACAAATCCTCAGTTTGTTTGGGGTACTTCTAATTAAGTGGACGTGGGCGTTGTTTTGTTTTGGATCTCTCCCCTGCGCTTCCGCGTACGTCACTTCTTAATGGGTTAGCTCCTGCGTACCTAACTAGTCTTCTACCACGCTACAATCCATCACGCTCCCTAAGGTCGCAAAATTCTGCACTTTTGGTAGTACCTAGGATAGCAAAGTCCACTAAAGGAGGTAGAGCTTTTTTGCATTTGGCTCCCAAACTTTGGAATAGCCTTCCTGATAACGTTCGTGTTTCACCTACTCTCTCTGTTTAAAAATCTAGATTAAAGACCATCTCTTGCCAAGCATTGGGGGGTGGGTCAATAGGTTCATCTCATAATGCGTTTAACGGGGGGGGGCAGTTATTATCTGATCAAATGTACATTATTATTCTTTAGTTTGGGTTAAACAAATCAATTTTTGCTTGGTTGGAACAGCAGCTACGCTAATTATGTTTCTATTTGTTTCTCTGTTTTTTGATTTACACAAGTCTGGATCCAGAACACCTGAGAAGAGATGATGCAAACCCCTCAGAACACCTCTGATGATTCCAACCCTGAAACAACATACAGAACTCCCACATTTTGCTATAAGTTTGATTGCATCTTATAATAATTGCTGTTAATATTGTTCATTGTGTGTTTTATTATGTCTTATATTGATTTTTCCGTATTGCTGGTTGTCTGGTCAGAGGAGAACCGGCCCCCCAGTTGAGCCTGGTTTCTTCCAAGGTTTTTTTCTCCATTCTGTCACCGATGGAGTTTTGTTTCCTTGCCACTGTTGCCTTTGGCTTGCTTATTTGGGGACACTTCATTTCCAGCGTTATCTTTGACATGATTGCAAAGATATTATTTTAACTGAGCTGGATGTTGACATCACTGAATTCAATGATGAACTGTCTTTAACTGAAAAATTGGTGTTTACTATTGTCATTTTGCATTATTGACACACTATTGTCCTAATTAATGCGTCGGGAGGGGGGGGTGGGGGGGGGGGTGGGGGGGGGGGGGGAGGGGGGGGGGGATTGCTTTGAAACGATCTGACTGTAAAGCTCTATATAAATACAGTACTTGACTTTACTTGACTTCTGAGCGGCGCATGCGCAATGCTGACCTCATACTTCATCCGCCCGGAACTGCTTCCGTGTATAAAAGTGAGCGCAAGCTAGATTAAAGTGATTATTAAGTTTTGAATATGGTTATTTTTCTAACAAAAACGCATCGATTCGTTACAAGAGGCCTTTGTTCACCCCCGGAGCCGTGTGAGACACTTTTTTTTTATGGATGGTCGATTTTAAAATTAAGTGCTTTTGGACTGATGCATGCAACCGGGCCGGCGTCGGTGAGTGACATGAAACAGCGGTTTGCCCTGAAAGAGGTCAAAGCCATTTGGTTGGGGTAATAAGGTGGTGCTCCGATTGGATTTTTCTGAAAGAAGAAAGTTATATACACCTATAATGACTTGAGGGTGAGTAATTTATGGGCTAATTTTTCATTTTTGGGTGAACTAACCCTTTAATGCAGAAAATAGATGGCTTCACCAAAAGAATATCCCCCGATTATTAACCTCTAGATTGCTCGCACAGGTTATGTCTTTAAATGTTTATCAGTTATTTTTAAAAACCAATTTCCGCTATGGAGAAAATTAAGAGTTTTTAACTTCCAGACCCTACATGCAGTCCTGTGTCTTGTGTTTTCCCCCCCACAGCTTCCATGTTATGTTTATATGCCCTTATTTGGTTGGCTTCCCTGTTCCTAGCCCTGATTGTTCATATTTGGTGGGGTTCCGCAGCGCCTGGCTGTGTTTTCCCTCATGTCATCATGTTTCTTGTTTCCAGGTGTTCCCTCATTCGTTTTCATTGTTATTTAGCCCTGTGTTTCTGAGTCCTCTGCGGTCTGTCTTATCGTCGATCCCGTGCTATGTGTTATTACCCTAGATGTCCAATACAGACTGTTTAATTATGATTCTCCTGCATTTCCTTTCTCCTCGGTCCTCCTCCTCACCTATGCCTCGTGACAGAAGACAGCCCATAAACAGAACGTAAGCGGCACCCCTTCTCCCCGTGTTTTTTTTATTTTATTTTTTTTTTTTATACAACCCGATATTTTTGTTTTCCTTTGCTCCCCCGCGATTATGGAGATCATGGCACGCTTCATTGCCCTAGCCCGTAGAGATCTCCCCTTCGTCGAGTATGCCAGGGAGTTCTGCGGGCTCGCCGCGGCGACGGCATTAGATGACGCCACCATCAACTCTCTGTTCTGTCACTGGGCCAATTATCATCGCCCCGTGGATCTCCCAGACACCACAGGACTACGCTGGAGGAAAGGGATCCTCCGGTGTCTGGAAAGCGGCACCTCCAGCCGCCTGACTGTTCCGAATCAAAGCCCGCTGCTGCGATTCTCAGCTGCCGGCTGTGGCTGACCCACGCCGCCAGCCACCGCAATGTCAATCCCGCCCTGCCTTATTCACGCCGTAACCCAAAATGGAGTGAGGTTAAAGGATATCTCTCGTCCCTCCCCGCTCCAGTGTCGGCTCCAGCCCCAGAGCTCGCTCCAGTGTTCTGCCATGGCCTCCTGAACTCCCTACTCTGCCATGGCCTCCTGAACTGCCTGAACCGCCATGGCCTCCTGAGTTCCCTACACCGCCATGGCCTCCTAGTCTGCCTGCTCCGCCATGGCTTCCTAGTCTGCCTGCTCCGCCATGGTGCCCCGAACTGCCTGATCCGTCATGGGTCCCGGAACGGGTACCGCTCTGGAGCCCTGCCATCCTGTGTCTGTCTGAGGGGCCTCCAGAGCGCCCACCCCCCCCGTTGTCCACTGATTGGCCCGCTATCCAGTGCTTTGTGATTGGCCGGATACCTCAAGCGTGAGATGGAAATGTTACGCCACTCACATACTGTTGATGCCATGTCCCGGAGCGACGAGACAAATTCAATAAAACCCATTATAAACTAGGCATTTGTTGCATTCAGTGGGGACATAATTACGGATTATAATGACTTATACTGTCTTTTTACGTGTTGCGTTGCATCGCGCCGCGTAAACATAAAACCATGTCTGCATTTGTGATCGGAGAAATGACAAACAACAAGCGCTACTCTACACTGCTCAAAACTCGTGTTTGAATCACCAGTGGCAAATTCTTTAAATATAAAAAAAAACTTACAGTCTGTGAGTCAGAACAGCCGGCTTTGTAGTCTACTCTCCCAGGAAACAGTCCTCCATTAAATGCGTTGCACACATCTGAATATTATGGGTTGAACTGTTCTGGAACAGTGTTGTAAATACAACTTAACCACTGATTTCTAGTCGTGTCCTCTTTTGGAAGGCCAAACAAAGTAGTTTCGCTTTCACAACGAAACACACAGCGTCTTCACAACATGGCGGTGGCGGTGGCAGCAACAATAAAGTTACGCCTTCTTTCTTTGCGTGAACATTTGGGCGGCGTTATGCAAATCTTCCCACATCGTGACGTAGACATGTGGGGGCGGGTTTAAACTAGGCATTTTAGGAGGGCGTGGACCAGTCTTAACTTTAATAAAGAATGGTAACACTTTATTCGATGTCCACGTTATACTTTATTTCAGTAGTAACTTTGCAACTACATGTCAACTAGCATTCATTAGAGTATTAGTGGAGGGAGTCTGGGTTCTGCTTAATATCGTGTAACAACTTGTTCTTTTGTCAACTTATTCACTAACCTAAACCTACCTAAACAGTTACTTGAGAGTTAGTAGACATGTAGTTGGCCAATTAATGAGAATTAGTTACATTGAGTTAACATTAGTTACAAAGTTACTTATAGTTAGTAGAATGTCTAAAGTGGACTATCGAAATAAAGTGTAACCTAAAGAATATCTCTTTGGGTTTGAGACTTTAGTATTTGCAACTTTAGGGATCTTATCTATTCGCTAACAGCTTGTAACACTCCAAAGAGAAAGGAAAACTTGAAATCGCATCATATGACCCTTTAAACCAGCTATGTAAGAATGTAACTATTTCAAACTATATTAGTGTGGTACCTCGATTCTTAATTCACACTGGCATATAATTTCTTGCTCATTATCTCTTAATTTCTTATCAAATAGCAAGATACTTATATATGTGCACTGCAAATATCTACATTTAACCTCAAGGTCAAAAGCAATTTGGGCCAGAAAACTAGGACATTAGCATACCATTTCGACAACTAAATCTCTGGCAACTGCAGACTTTGCGATCCTACCAGAGTCAGTAACTGTGTTAGTGGAGGCTGCCACTGTCTTCAAGGTAAACACATTTTGCTTTAGCTTTTCAATCAAAAATGTTACTCTGGTTGAACCATTCCTGGTAGATAACATTAATTCAGCTAGATGCATTGGAATGAGAGCTAATATCACTTCAGTTTGAGTGAAGCTATGTTGAAAATGTCAATTATCATTCCGCATGGTTATGCAAATTATGTTGAGGGAGACGACGAGTTAATAAAGCTGATATAGCTGGAAATGTTTGACCCTCAATCTCCGGTTAACATTCAGAATCACTCAAAACTATTCATGCACACTCACTTTCGTACTGTCACCTGATGTTCAATGTCCCTGTCTGCAGTGTCTAGCATTAAACTATCAATTTGTCAAATGCAGACTTGATAAAAAGTGATGTCTGCACATTTGTGCATGTTTGTGTGAGTATCGCTGAAATAATGTGTATGTTTTGCAATTACTGGTGCCTTAACATAATTTTTGACATGCCCAGTATCAGTGGAGAAGAAAAATAGCTCTTTAGCTTTTTAAATAATAATCCTAATTATGAATGCAACCTAAAAAGCTATTGCAGACAAATTAGCATAGTTTTGCAATATTAGACATCTCTAAAAGACTAGAAAGAGTAGTTTTGTGCTCTATTAGTAAACTTTGTGTGTTTGTAACTATAGTTAAAGTTGAAAAGCACTACAAATCCTTTAAAATTGCTTTCAGTCTGTGGATTAATGGTGGAATTTTAAACCCGGGACAACCCAAGCCGAAGGTCATCTTTACGCCAGTAGGTGGCAACAAGTGAATGAGTCACGGACTCATTCATTCAACTAATTCAAAACACTGATTCAAAGAAACAAGGAACAAAACAAGGAACAAAAACAAGTCTTTATGAGTGAGTCAATAAATCACTGTTCACTTCACTGAAGTGATTCATTCAAAAACACTGTTGTTCAAAGGAATGATGCAAGTGACTTGATAGATAGATAGATAGATAGATAGATAGATAGATAGATAGATAGATAGATAGATAGATACTATAATTATTAACTATGTTGCCATTGGTGCACTAACTAATAAAAATGCTTATAATGTCTTTATTAAAGGTTTTTGTTGAGTAGCAATAAAGACAACACTAACAAAGGTCAGCTCGAACTGGTAAAGATTGAACCTGTAATAATACAAAGGCAAAAGCAGGATGTAATCTTCACATGGCATTTCTTCCATGTTCAGTTTTCTTAAAAAAAAAAAAAAATAAAATCCCTTCAAAAATATCTGGCTGAAGAATAATTCCCCAGTTGACCTTTCAGGACCAAAACTGAAGCAAAGCTCACAAAATCTATTCATTAGTGTCACAAAGTCTGAGACATGCGACACAGACTGATTCTGAACTCCTTGATCCCAGAGTGCACCATTCATGCTTGTCACAATCCACAAATGTGTCTGTCACCATTCAGACATGGATTTAAAGGGATATATAATCAAAAATGAATACTCTGCCATTTTCTGTCTTACTTTCATATCATTTCAACCCATTATGTTATTTTGTTTTGTAGAACACAAAAGGAGATGGTAGGCAAAATGTTTCTGCTGCTCTTTTCCTTAGAATGAAAGTGAATGGTGGCCAGGGACTGTCAAGCTTCAAAGACCACCATAAAAAATGTCATAACAGCAATAATTTTATGTTTCCCTCAAATAAAGCTATTGTATGACTAAGACTTGGGTTACACTTTACTTGAAGGGGTGTGCATAAGACTGACATGACACCTTCATAATCATGACATGACACCTACATAATCAATACAATTCACATGTCCCCCCCCCCCCCGAATATGAAGTTTTTTTTATGCATGTTTATGACAACTGTCATTAAGTGTCATTCGCTCAGTTATGTAATTTTTAATGCAAAGATGACATTGTTTGAGATGTCTTTGTTATGGGCTATGGTTAGGGGTAAGGGTAAGGGTAGGGTTAGGTTAGGGTTAGGTCAAATAATGTCATATTTGCATTAAAAATGACATAACTGAGCGAATGACACTTAATGACAGTTGTCATAAACATGCATAAAACCTCCTTCATATTCATGACATGTGTCATGTCATGATTATGAAGGTGTCATGTCAGTCTTATGCACACCCCTTCAAGTAAAGTGTTACCAAGACTTGTAACATAGCGTGTGAATCATATTTTATTATGTTTTTATTGCACTTTTTGTCATGGTAGGAGCTTAAAGGGGTCATATAATGCTGCTAAAAATAACATTATTTTGTGTATTTGGTGTAATGAAATGTGTTTATGCGGTTTAAGGTTAAAAAAACACATTATTTTCCACATAATGTACATTATTGTTTCTCCTCTATGCCCCGCCTTTCTGAAACGCGTCGATTTTTACAAAGCTCATCGGTCTGAAAAAGCTAGGTGTGCTCTGATTGGCCAGCTATCCAGTGCGTTGTGATTGGCTGAATTCCTCAAGCATGTGACGGAAATGTTACATCCCTTACCATATTGTGATGCCTGCGGCAACCACATGTGACGACCCCGGGCTGGACTCCGCTTCGTCCACGGTGAAAGCCGATCCGGCGATCAACAGCGCAAAGTTGATATTTCCTCAGCAACCAGCACGGATCAGCACCAGGCATGACGAAGCGATATCGTCCTCTTTTGGAAGACCAAACAAAGTAGTTTCGCTTTCACAATGAAGCACACAATGCCTTCACGACATGACATCGACACGAATAAAAGTTATGCCTTCTTTCTTTGCGTGAACTTTTGGGCGGCGTTATGCAAATCTTTCCAGATAGTGACATAGGTATATGGGGGCGTGTTAGAACGAGCTGTTTTAGGTAGGCGTGGTTGACTCTTAACTTTTATAAAGAATATCTCTTTGGATTTGAGACTTTAGTCTTTGCAACTTTACAGATCTTCTTTATGCACCAAGAGCTTGTAACACTCCAAAGAGAAAGGACAAATTTAAATCGCATCATATGACCCCTTTAACAGCCCCTTTTCATTCACTGTAAATGAAAAAACATTTTTGACATTCTGCTAAGCATCTGCTTTTGTATTCCATGGACAGTCAAATGGGTTTGAAACAACATGAGGGTGAGTAAATGATTAAATAATCCTTTAAGCAAAACACTGAACCATATTCTATTGAATATTCATCGTGGTGTGGAGAAAAACTTCTAAACAGACGTCTTTAGACAGCAGTGACAAATACATCTGCATGAACTGGTTTTCTAATCCAGACTGATTAATTATGGAAGCTCTTGAGATGACCCCTCTATAGGCCCCCTGCACTAAAGAAACCCTCAAAAACCTTATTCATTTGACCTCAAAGTCCCCAACTCAAGGCTATGTTTAAAGGATGCGCAACACCACCATTATCTTCAGTCTGGAAAATCTGTTTGAACAGAACGGAACGTCTCTCCCAGAGGAGACTTGCTAACCTTGCAGTGAACAGAGGAGGTCTCCTCTCCAGTGATAACTTCTGCTAAACTAACAATGAATGATGCGTCCTTGGGAATAAATTGCACTTTGTTTCCCTGAAAGACAAGGAAAAGATGATATTGTACAACTTGTTCAAAGCTTGCTTCTTATCATTTCAAATTACAAAGCAGTATGAAAACATCAATTCAAAGACTTTACGAAGAGGTTTGATGTATGTTCACAGTTACACTTGATCTAGAATGTTTAATTCCTTTGAATACATTTCATGCCAAAGCTGCGGTTTCCTCAAGGCAAGAAACAGATCGCACAGATTTGTTTAAGACTCGTAATTGTTAGTTGAAATACATAACGAAAACCTCTAATATTTCTGGTAATCTGCTGCTTCGAATATCAATGTGAATAAACAAAAGACAATATTTTCTTTGCTGGCACACCTGTCTCCATCACCATGCATGGCTTTGCTATAAAAATCAGGGAAATGGAGCTTTGTATAATAAAATAAAAATATGACTTGCTTAAAGGAATAGTTCCCACTCAGCCTGTTGTGCCTTCGGGTCAACTGGAAAAAGAGCAAACTCTCCCCGACACAGAGGATCTCTTTTCTCGGTATGGAGTTGGACTCAGTCAAACAGACAGCACGCCTCACGCAGGAACGTGCTCAGTCGGTGTTGAACTGCTTCAATACATTCAAGAGCAGGATGGCGGTCCCACTGAAACAGTTTCAGAGGCTTCTGGGGCATATGGCAGCCACGGCGGCAGTCACGCCGCTAGGGCTGCTTCATATGAGACCGCTGCAGCATTGGCTCCATGGCAGAGTCCCGAGGTGGGCTTGGCAACGCGGCACTTTCCGGGTCCATGTGACACCGGCCTGCCGCCAAACCTTCACCCCGTGGTCAGACCTTGCGTTCCTCTGGGCAGGTGTTCCCCTGGAGCAGGTCTCCAGGCATGCGGTGGTTTGCACAGATGCCTCAACCACTGGCTGGGGGGCCACGTACAACGGGCTTGCAGTGTCCGGGGTTTGGACGGGGCCCCAACTGCAATGGCACATCAACTGCCTCGAGTTGCTGGCAGTGCACCTTGCCCTGGGCCGTCTCAAAGGGCGCTTACGAGGCAAGCATGTACTGGTCAGCACGGACAACACACTCGTTGAATCCTCGAGAAATCTGTAGCATGCTTGGTTCCACATGTCGACCCCTCATATGTGTAAAGTCCGTGGTATAGCCTCGAGCCCGTGTTTCCCCTGCGGACTTCTGCCATTCCAAGAGGGTTACAATCAACTCCATTCTTCCATATGCACCTAAGGGATGTTCATGTGTGTATTTGCTTCCGAAACCTCCTTCGGTAAGGTTGGAGCTTCCGTAACGACGCTGTTCCAAGTAGAACGGGTACTTTTTCCCAGTGTTATCCAGTCTTACTAATTGGGTAGTGCCATAGCAGCAGTAGAAGCTGGTCCTCTTGTGAAGAAGCCCTAGCCTACGCCAAAAAATAGGGGCGCAGGTGGCTTCCACAGGACACTGGAACGTCCCTTCGCCACAGCTCCTGTACCACCGCTGAGCGGCCGGGTCGCCGGCTTGGCTCCTCAGCGAAAACCTGGTATGTATTGCACCTTTTTATGGGCTGCCTTTTTATGCTCACGCTGTTATCAGCAGCAGCTGGATGCAATAATCCAATGCCAATGTGCATTGGCTCGTTTAGTTACACTCAAATAATTGGTCCCTCTAAGCGAGATCCCAATTTGTCAGTCACAGACGTGACGTCTCCATTCCCTCCTTCAGGGCACGAGGGTTACATACAGTACCGGACGTTCCAACCCCCCAACCAAAAAAAAAATCATCCTGAGGCCGTTCAAAATGTACTGTAGATGAGTTTGGTTCTTCGTTAGAACAGATTTGAAGAAATGTAACATTGCATCACTTACCCATCATGGATCCTAGTCAGTGATGGATGCCGGTCAGAATGATAGTCCAACCCCTGAATAAACATTCCAAAAGTAATGCACATGACTCCAATCTAGATCAGTTAACATCCTTTGTAGTGAAAATCTGTGTGTTTGTAAGAATCAAATTCATCATTAAGGCGTTTTAACATCAAACCGTCACTTCTGTCCAAAATATCAGTCCATTATCCATAACAACTCTTTTTCTCTCATCAGAATTCATGGACATATTTGTTTAGAACTGTTTTGTACTGTTTTCACTTGTAAACAGTGAACTTTGTCAGTGTCGTGTGCTTTGCTTGGCCATTTGTTGGGATAAACAGGAAAGTGTGTCCAGCTGAATTCAATTTGAGTTTTGTTAAACGAATAAAGAAGCTTAGTTTACCGCAGCTGCGGTCGTGTTAAGAATGAAGAGTGTAAAGAGCATCGACTCTAGCGTGCGTCTCCACCGGGCAGGACACCGGCAAATGACATAAGTATCGCTTTTTATCTCTCTTCTTTCCACTTCTGTTTCAGTTTTTTATAATCTGTTTCTTACTATGTGTCAGTAAGTTGTTATTTTAGCATGTGTGTTTGACTCAGTGTTATTTTTTTAGGATTACTGATGAACTAATGTACTTTGATTTGTATTAGTTATCTATTTTAGTTTAAGTTTCCAGTAGTAGATGTTTTTATTTTATTATTATTATATTTTTTTTTTATGTTCCATATAGGCTTTTTATTAGTTTTACTTTTTATTTTGAGTTTATTTCATACTTCAACAACAAAATGGAAATGAATAAACAAAATATAGATTTCATTGTATGTTATATATATGTAATGTGTGTGCTGTACATAACACATATGTAGTTGTTTTTTTGGTATTTGACTTAGTTTTATGTTAGAATCATTATTATACTCATACCTTTTTGTTTTTTTAATATTTTTGAATTGTTTTTAGCTTTCTTTTTTTGTTTTCATTTAAATGTTTCGTTTTTTGAAATGTTGTTGAATGCATTTGTCATTTTTATTTAATTTATTTTATTTTCTTAAAAGCTTTTAGCTTTTAGTTTTAATTACTTTTTTCTTATTTGTGTATGTTTGAATTGTTTTTAGCTTTATTTTTTTTGTTTTTCATTTAAATGTAAAGTTTTTAAATTTTGTTGTATGCATTTGACATTTTTATTTAATCTCTTTATTTTTATTTTATTAAAAGCTTTAGGCTTTTATTTGTTAATTACTTTTTCTTATTGTTTATGTTTGATTTTTTTTTTTTTTTTTTTTTTCATTTAAATGTTAAGTTTTGAATTTTTGTTGTATGCATTTGTCATTTTTAATCTCTTTATTTTTAAAATGTGTGTAGGTAGTATTTATAAGTTTTAGCTTTTAGTTTAATTACTTTTTCTTATTGTAAGTCGCTTTGGATAAAGCGTCTGCTAAATGACTAAAAGTAAAATGACTAAAAGTAAAGTAAACGGTGCTTGATCTGTGCAGATCTCTCTCCTGATTCACACCAGAACACTATTTCACTGGAGGAAGCCTTATTATGGATAGAGGACACCAAAAGCAAGCAACGGTTTTTAGCCTTGATGGTGGATTTGTTTCTTACAAACACACAGCTCTTCACTTCACAAGACTTTAATTGGTGATCTGTAATTGTGTGGATTACTTGTGGATTATATTGTGATGTTTTTTTCAGATGTTTGAACTCTCATTCTGATGGCACACATTCAACTGCAGTGGACCCTTTGTGACAAGGAATTTAGCTACATATCTTCTACTTCTGTTCCGCCAAGAAACCAAAATTATCTACTCTTGGCGTAAATTTTCTAACAAATTTACTTTTTTGGGGCGAACTATTCCTCTAAATAAGATCACACTGGACAAAATCATTGCAATCAATCCATCATTGCAATTCTGTTTTATAAGATATCATTAATCTGCTTGACTCTTTGGTAAGCAAAAGCTGTTAGACTAGAGAAAGAAATTTAGGTGAATTTCACAATTAATTACAAAGAAACAACAAGTAACATGTTAAATTAAATGTGAAATTTTGATGTAGAAAGACTGAAATTGTGTTTTTTTTCTTGTAAAACATACTCCAATAAAAAAAAGTAATTTTTACGGTATATAAACGTGTTGGGATGGCCCAAAGTTTTAATGGGTTTTAAAGGGACATCCTTTCCTGCAGTGCTACTGCGCAATAATGAACTCCTCCTAATTTACTAACATATCACAAAATGTTAGTAAATTAAATGGCAATTTAAAATGACCTGGTGCCACCATTGCATCCATCCAGCCAGCAGACACATGCATTTCTATTGTTCAAAAATAGCAGCCTCCACTATCACTCACACAGTCTGCTGTAGTCAGTTAGGAATTAATTTGAGTCCTGACCCTGAAGCAACTGGACTGGATATGATGACAAATCTCATACAGAGAGCGGCTCATGGCCTGCACATTTTTTATCTGTCACAAAGTTGTGTCTAAGAAGTGCAAAAATATAGCAACATGTGGAGGGAGCTGCTGATTGAAAGCTCGGGTCCGCAGGGGACAGGAAAACACCACGCATGCTGCGGTTAGAGTAATAGCAAACACAATGGTGATAGTCCCGTCTCTCGGAGAAGGAAGAATAGGAAGGATGAAGGAAATGAGGACGACGAATACAACGCACGCCCTTCGTTATAAACTACAAAAAAGTTCAGACTCTGAAACTCCCACTGAAAACGTTACACGGTGAACGGATGCGACACACATAAAACTGTACACACAGTGTGACCAATCTCTTTTTACATAAAATTATCCATCAAACTTTTCACTAAACCTAAGGAAAGACCTTACAACAAGCAAAACCAACACATACACAAGCACAAAGAATAATCCAGGGACTGCACAGACGATTAAGAATGATAAAAAACAGAGGATTAAATCTTGAGTCCAAATAAACTCCTACACATAGTACAACATTATAACCATAACATAACACACACACGGGACGAATCTAAACTCGAAACACTTTGGGAACGACCTGCGGGACCACCGCGTCTGAACGTGTCAAATCCGTCCATACAGCGGACTCCGCGCGTGACGTACCACAGAAAGCTAAGCCACACCGAGCCGGGCGCAAACCAGCTTCGATGACGTAGCGCCTGCAGGGATGCAGGGAGTAAGGCAAAGAGACGCAGCGTCTAGTTCCCTCGGGGAAACATGGTTACATACGTAACCTAGAGACATTCCCCATCAGGAACTCGAGCTGCGTCGAGAATCACTTTGGGAACTAGATACCCCCTGGCCGCCAAACTACCAAGTCCCTGCCTGTGTGTGTGTATCCTATGAGCACATCACGAAGAGAGGACTTGGGAACCTGGGGTAGATGCCAGTTCTAGGTTGTAAAAGCGGACAAAAGTTTGTGGAGAGGACCAGCCCGCCACAGCACAAATGTCCTGCAAGGCTACACCCAAGTTAAAAGCCTTGGAGGCCGCCATACTCCTGTTCGAGTGCGCTCTGACCCTCATAGGTGATGGGAGGCCAGAGGACTCGTAGGCTTGTGAGATGGCCTCGACCACCCACCTATCCATAGTCTGCTTGGTCGCTGGAAATTTCTTCTTTGGCGGACCAAAACAAACAAAAAGCTTATCTGCCTTACGCGACGGGGCAACTCTGTGTGCGTAGGCGTCCAGTGCTCGAACTGGACAGAGCCGATTAAGCCTTTCTTGGCCTACTTCCCGGAACGGAGGAGGACAGAATGCCTGAATTACTATGTGCACCGGTGTGGTGCACTGTACCGGCCTTAGCCTCAGGGTGCCACGGAGGAAACGAGTGATGAGTGGGTGTCTTCCCAATGATTGACCCCCCAGAAGGGCGTGGTAAGCAGCTAAAGCCACCACGTATACCTTCAGAGGGGAGGGAGATAACCCTGCAGAGAATCACTCCTGCAGAAACTCCAGAACTGAACCAATTTGGGCAGTTGACTGGTTCCTGCAGTCGCTGTCCGCACCATGAGGTGAAAAGTTTCCACTTCAAGGCGTACTTTTTCCTAGTGGCGGGAGCTCTGGACTTGAGTATAGTCTCAACAACCTCAGTTGAAAGACCAGAAGCTACGAGTTGTGCCCCCCAGGGGCCACACCCACAACTTCCACAACTCCGCCGTTGATGTAGGAGACCACCGCTGGTGTTGTCTGTGCGGAACCAACACATGCCCCCTTAGGTCTGGAAGGAATTGTGTCAGAGCTCGAAACACGGCCAGCATTCCCCGGCAGTTGATGTGCCAAAAGAGATGATGGCCTTCCCACAGACCCTGGGCAGAGCGGCCACTCATGACCGCTCCCCAGCCCGTGAGAGGCATCCGTCGTTAGCCTTACGCGACGACAAGGAGCCCCTTACGTCGGGCCTTGAACCAGGAACCAAGGTTTCTTTCACATGTCTAAGGCATGTAAGCATCGCCGCGTGACCTTGATCGTGTGAAGCGGATTCCCCCTCGGGGAAAATTCCTTGGTTCTGAGTCACCACTGTAAGGGTCTCATGTACAGTAGGCCAAAAGGTATCACGTTAGACGCCGCTGCCATCAGGCCCAACAGCCTCAGAAACTGTTTGACAGTGAGTGACTGGCCTTCTCTTACTCTCGTGACTGTCGTGAGGATTGACTCTATTCGAGCAGGAGACAGACGTGCCTGCATCGAGGTTGAGTCCCACACCACGCCTAAATAAGTGGTTCTCTGTTGTGGAGAAAGAACACTCTTCTTGGCGTTTAGTCTTAACCCCAGCTCTCTCGTATGGGCGAGGACGACATCTCGATGCCGAGCCGCCATCTGCTCCGATTGAGCTAGTGTTAACCAATCGTCGATATAATTGAGTATGCGGATGCCCTGGAGTCGCAGTGGAGCCCGAGCAGCATCCACACACACTTTGTGAGAGTGACAGGCCGAAGGAAGAACTCTATTGGTATGCTTCGCCCCCGAAAGCAAACATCAGGAACTTCCTGTGTTGAGGAAGGATGGAGACATGGAAATAAGCATATTTTAGATCTATCGTGACGAACCAGTCCTCGGACTTGATTTGAGATACTATCTGCTTGATAGTTAGCATCTTGAACCGAAGCCGTTTGATAGCGCGGTTCAGAAGACGGAGATCTAAGATCCGACGCAACCCCCCCCATCCTTCTTCGGAATGATGAAGTAACGGCTGTAGAACCCGGACGCTCTCTCTCGAGAGGAGGAACACGTTCTATGGCCCCCTTCCTCAAGAGAGTATCTACTTCTTGTTCCATTTACCAGAGCCTGCTCGGGGCCCACTAGTGTGGGGATGACCCCGTTGAAACGAGGCGGACGAGAACCGAACTGGATTCTGTAACCTTCTCTACAATCTGCAGGACCCATTTTGAGATATTTGGTAGAAGTTTCCACGCTACCAGAAAATCTACTAAGGGAACCAGCCTCTCGAGGCTGGCGTCTGGTATTATTAGAGGAGCCAGTTCGGTGCCCTGAAGCGGATGACCGGCAGGGAACGACCGAGCTGACTGCTGTAGCACCCTCACTTGAGGGGGCGAGCTCTCCCGTGCCGTACCGTTCCCGGGCGGCAGCTGGGAATTTCGCTCATCAGAGCTCACTGAGCCCTGAAGCACAGAGGTGGCAGGGATATCAATGAACCTCCATGAGTGCATTGAGGGAATAACCGACCTGACTGCTGTAGCACCCTTACTTGAGGGTGCGAGCTCTCCCGTGCCGTACCGTTGCCGGGCGGCAGCTGGGAATTTCACTCGTCGGAGCTCACTGAGCCCTGAGGCACCGAGGTCGCACCCCCCATCCTTCTTCGGAACGATGAAGTAACGGCTGTAGAACCCTGATTCTCTCTCGAGAGAGAGGAGGAACACTTTCTATGGCCCCCTTCCTCAAGAGAGTATCCTCTTCTTGTTCCATTACCAGAGCCTGCACGGGGCCCACTAGTGTGGGGATGACCACGTTGAAACGAGGCGGACGAGAACCGAACTGGATTCTGTAACCTTTCTCTACAATCTGCAGGACCCATTTTGAGATATTTGGTAGAAGTTTCCACGCTATCAGAAAATCTACTAAGGGAACCAGCCGCTCGAGGCTGGTGTCTGGTATTATTAGACGAGCCAGTTCGGTGCCCTGAAGCAGATAACCGGCAGGAAATGACTGACCTGACTGCTGTAGCGCCCTCACTTGAGGGGACGAGCTCTCCCATGCCGTACCGTTGCCAGGCGGCAGCTGGGAATTTCGCTCGTCGGATCTCACTGAGCCCTGAGCCCCAAGGTGTGCAGGGGTATCAGGGAACCTCCATGCGGGCACTGATGGAACAACCGACCTGACTGCTGTAGCACCTTCACATGAGGGGGCGAGCTCTCCCGTGCCGTCCCGTTGCTGGGCGGCAGCTGGGAATTCGGTCGTCGGAGCTCACTGCGCCCTGAAGCGCCGAGGTGGCAGGGGTATTAAATGAACCTCCATGAGGGCACTGAAGTAACAACCGACCTGACTGCTGTAGCACCCTCGCTTGAGGTGGCGAGCTCTCCCGTGCCGTACCGTTGCCGGGCGGCAACTGGGATTTTTGCTCGTCGGAGCTCACTGAGCCCTGATGCACAGAGGGTGGCAGGGGTATCAATTAACCTCCGTGAGGGCACTGAGGAGGATTGGGCACCGTTTACTGAGGTGTTATCCTTTCCTCGCCAGGTGGCTGCCCTCAGGGACCTGACAATGGTATGACCATTTCGCCGAGGTCCTCTTAGACAAATAACGTTCCGCAGATCCGTTTTCGGTCTATAAAACCCCAACTGAGAGCATCGCCCCGACCCCCCATCTTTCTGTGGAGGGGTGCAGGTTACAACGCTCTGTTTTTGAGACTGGCGAAATGAGGAGTTTGATGGCTTGGGCTGCTCCCGCTCAACAGCCCCACCCCTGAGCAGGTCAGCCTAGTATGCTTGTAACACCGCCATGGTGTGCAAACAGGCGCCAGCCTGACCTACCGCCGTATACTTTCACAACCATACTCGATGTAGCCTACGGTCCGGGTGGGAAGCTTGGGGGCCTTCAGTTGAACGTGCTGAGGATGGTGAGAGATAGCTCGAAAGCCGTCTGCTCCACAGCGGGCATACTCCCATAGACCTTATCATTCCGCCCCACAAAATGTTTTTTTTTTTTTTTTTTCTTTGAAATAATTCGCGACTGTGGGCTGTAATCGGATGAATAGCGGTTTCTCCCCACATCTTGGCACTCAGCATGGATATCGGGGAAAACGGAAGGCCCCGTCTGAAGGCCTTGTGATCTTGGTTCAGAACATGCTCTCTAATTATTTTAGTACGAGCGTCCGTTCGCGGCTGGCCCAACAATAATATTTAATGTTGGCGCGAACACACCCCATAAACACGAATCACACCTCATACGCGAGGGACTGTGGTGGCTAGTCCACAGTCTCCTCTGTCTCGACAGTCGTCACATCCACCTCCTCGGAGGAAGATAGATGAAAGCTTCCTGCCCTTTCCTCTCGCGGGGGGGGGGGGGGGGGTGTGGGCGGGCGCGAGAGAGATAGCCGCAGATCTAGCGTGAGGACGCGCAAAGGACGAGCCCGTCTCGGATTCCTCCGCTAAATCCACCCGCGATCCCCACGACAACATTCTGCGCTGTGCCTCGGCAACAGCGGGCCCGCTGCCAGCGGGATCGCGAGCCTGGCCGCTGTCATCAAACGCAGCCAGTCGAGAGCGGAGCGTGCGCAGCGAGAGCAGCTCGCAGTCATGACAATCAGCTCCCTTGAGAGCTGACCGTGCATGCTCTGCTCCTAACAAACAACACACAAATCGTGTGTATGCCCCGCCGCCAGATATCGTGGGCAGGGAGAAACACAGCATTTGTAATGCCGTTCATTCGCCATAGACTTTCTCATTGTTTTATATATATGAGTGCTTTTGCGGACAGACAACAGTAAATAGACAAAACAGTACATACACAGAGCGCTACTGAAGGGCAAAAGCTGGTTTGCGGCCGGCCGGATGCGCTTTTATGCTTTCTAGTGCTTACGTCACCCCACTGGTGACGTCTCGCTGCTCCATTGGACAAATTTGACACGTGCTTCAGAACACGGTAACGCAAGGGCGTTCCCAAAGTGTTTTCACGCAGCTCGAGGTTTGTCCTGAAGGGGAACTAATCTATGTTGGTGTTATTGCCCAAAAACATTAAAGGATTATATTTATAGTTACGACTTCATGAAGTATTCACTATGGCATTATAAATTAAAGATGTCTAGGTTTAAACTACCCTTCTCATTCTGCTCTATGCTAAGTACACTACTAAGTGCTCTAGTAAAGTGACTAAGAGGCTAATAATGGAAATTTTCATGTCTACATACAGTGTATTCACCCCAATCTTTTCCGGTCACTTCTGTCTGCCCATTCCTAACTGTTCAGTATACCCACTCATCTTAAATAGATGACTTAAGAAATGTATCATTAGAAGTTTATCTAGGATGACTCAAGTATTTTTCCCCCCTAAACCCCCCAATGTGTTGTACATACATTGGTATGTATGTGAACTGAACAACATAAAGATAGATAGATAGATAGATAGATAGATAGATAGATAGATAGATAGATAGATAGCTCGCTCTGTGGCAGAAGAGTGATTTTCACACAATGACAAAGAAAGCTCCACTAAAAAGGAGAAAGAGCAGCCAGACAAGATAAATTGATGTGAGCACAGCTGTCTCTTACTGAAGACAATAGCCATAACTAGAGCCATAACTAGATCCAGCCCTGGCCATTTGGCTCTGTTGGTCTATCTCAGCATGCTTTATGATTGATGGAGGTTTGCAACCACGAAGCACTATGTTGGCTTTATTGTAAAACCCTGAAACAGGTGTTAAGATTGCAAGAGAGCCAGTAAATGCAGCCTATGGGAGACAGTTTATAGATGCAGTGCAGAATGGCCATTTGGCAATGCAGTACAAGAGCTATTATTGTAAACTAAAACTAAGAGGAAAACTATTAATTTATAAATATTTTTCATAAAATACATAATTAATAAGAAAACATAATTAATCGCAATATGAAATGTTAATTAACAGCAAACAAACACATATAAAAAGAAAATCTACAAAAAATTTATATAATTTTTTTCATAATCTTTCAGCACTTCAGGCAGCATTTGACCTGTGGTACGGTGTGTAAGAACCCAACTCACCTGCAGATGTCGAATCTGGTGTGTGATGCCAGTAATATTATTGATACTGATAGCAAAAATGAACACAATAAAACTGCACACATTAGAGCCACCTTGAAATCTGCACAATCAGTGCAGATCTTTCTGTCATCTGTGCATGAAAATCAACAAGTCATAACAATCTGGCTAACACACTGCCCTGGATTCCTATGCAACACTAGACTTCGGCTTAGTTTAGACATAAATTACAAGTTCTGGATTGTTCTGTTGATCACAATGGTTCTTTAACTAAGTACAGTTAAAACTAAATATATAAAAAAAAGATTATAAACTAAAAAAAATTATTCTGAAAAAGTAAAAATAAATAAGTAAAATAGCATTAAATTAAAAAGTTGAAAATGAGGTACATGTACACTCACTTTATCTAAAAATCTCCCCATTTCCCAGATAAAACATATGCTCAGGATTGTCAGTATAATCCTTTTCCCCCCATTTAAATCTGCATGAACTGATACATTTATTTTGAAGCCAAGCTGCTATGTAACCAACTCTGGGTTAAATCTGGGTTAGCTATCAATATAGATTAAAACACAGTTCGCTGTATTATTCTTCATAGTCACAGCCACATTTCACGTTGTTTGTGTAAAATATACACATTACAACCAACCCAAATGCATTTCTGTATGTACAGTAGGTGTATAATTACCCAAACTACTGAGGTGACTTTTCAAATTAGTCCTCGGTGGCTATAATTGGACTCACTGTGCTAAGCAGTAATTATGAGCTGATATCATGCATTTTAATGCTGGAGATTCAAAGCAATTTTTGTTTTGCATGATACAGAATTGACTTACTATTCCTGAGAGGTCAGTTTCAATGAAGTGATTAAGATGTCTTGAATGTAAACTGATTATTCGCTTTGACCTTGTCTCATTAGTGAACACAATTGAATTTGAAATAGTTTGTTTACCAATTACACAATGTCTCAAAGAAAATGACAGAAAGGTTGATTTTTGTTCCTTGATTTGGTCCCCAAACATCATGTCTAACCCAGAGACAAGTCATTTTTCGGTCCACGCAGAAAGCAAAAATGCTGGCGACACATCAGAGCCAATAAGAACAGTCTGTGGGAGAGGTTTCTGTGTGGTCAAGATTTGGCTGATTAGTAAAGCCCCGGCTGACAGATGTGGAGGAAGAAAAAAATAATTTTTCAATTGATTATCCATGTATTCTCCTGAAATATATTGGAAGCAACATATAATTCCTTATATAATAAAATATATATTTTTTTGTGTCCAATTTTTTTTTGGACAGATTAAAAAAAGTAAATTAAGTAAAACGGATTGACCAATTCACAATTTAAATTTGAAAAGATTCATTCAAAAGAAGTTTCTTTCACAGTTTCTCCCACAAATTAAGGGGCACAGTATATTTTAAATCATCTTTTGTTAATAGGCCTTTAAAAATTTTAAAGCAAACAACTATTCTAAGATATATATATTGATATATCTAATATATAATAATATATATTATATATACTATAAATACACACCCCAAACCATTTGTTTGTCTTTTAAACATGTACAGTTTTGATAGAGTTAAACACAAACAAGAAAAAAAGTAAAATGCCTATCTATGCTCCTTTTTTGGCCATGCTTGTGGAGAAATTGTGAAGAATCATTCTTTTGAGTTAAATCTTTTCAAGGAATCGGTTAATCCAATTCACATAATTTACTCTCTTATCATCTCTGTTGAAAACTTTCTGAAATATACTGAACTTCTTCCAGAATGGCTTCTGATATTTTAACCTACAACCAAACATTTACCCCGAGTTTCCTCTAATACAATATTTTATCACGTTATTTAATAATTCCATATATATAGATAGAACTAACTCAAAAGAATGATTCTTTCACAATTTCTCCCACAAGCATGCCAAGGAGCATAGAATAGGCAATTTACTTTTTTCCATGTTTGTTTAAATATATCAAAAATGTACATGTTTAAAAGACAAACAAATTATAAAATTGTATTTTAAATGTAATAATTATGTAAGAATTTTAAATTAAGAAAAACAGAATCATAATATGTCTCCTTTAAAGGATACATGTTATGCCCCTTTTTACAATATGTAATCTAAGTCTCTGGTGTCCCCAGAATGTGTCTGTGAAGTTTTCAGCTCAAAATACTCCACAGATAATTTATTATATTATTTTGAAAATGGCTATTTTGAGTGGAAGCAAAAACATGCTGTTTTTGTGTCTCTTTAAATGCAAATGAGCTGCTGCTCCCCGCCCCCTTTTCCAGAATAGAGCTGCGCCATTACAGCTCGGACCTGCTAAAAACATCTGTTTTGGTTCTGATTATCATGTTTATCGCGCTGAAATCATGCATTTTAAACTGTATTAGTTTAAACTTCTGATATACGGTTTTTCTAATATGCACACATCTGAAGTACATGGACAGAAAGCGGCTGTCACAGCATGCGAGTACTAACCTAAGTTCTCATTCACCCACAAATTATACGTTAAAAAAAAAAAGAAAAAAAAAACACACGATTTACAAAAACAGGCGGCTATGTCTGTGAAAGTTAACAGCTGGGAAAATAAATTTGCATGTTTATTTTAGATCTGTGTGGCAGCAGCAATATGCCGTAAATAAATCAATAAATCCACTGCTCTCTTGTCTCCTCTGAGGCTGTGACTCTAAATAGTGTTCTGTGCAGCCAAAGGCTGAACAGTTAGCGTGTTTTGCTCAAACCTTTGCCGTGGCATTAGAGCTGGTACACTGTTGTTGCTTGCGAAATCAAAATGATGGCGCCGTGAGTGGAAGCTTGCAGATTAAGGGGGGGCCATATATATAATGAGATCCCTTTGCGACGTCACTAGGGGAGTGAAATCAGACACGCTCATTTTTTCAGACGCTTGCAGAAAAAGGCTTACCAAAACAAAGTTACTGGGTTAATCTTTTTCACGTTTCCTTGGTTGGTAGATGCACCGGGGACCTGATTATAGCACTTAAAAATTGGAAAAGTCAAATTTTCAGGATATGTCACCTTTAAGCTATATACTTACTTGTTTCACACACACAAAGCTATTGTATGACTTCAGAAGACTTGTAATATAGTGCCCAAGGCATATGCTGTTATGATCATTTTGTCATTCATTAGTTTAATTATATTGAAAAGTATGACCAGCATATTCTACTTTTGTAACAAGATTTTTAGAAGGACAAGGGTGAGTAAATGACAACATTTTCGTTTTGGGGTGAACTATCCCTTTAAATCTACTGTAAATGCCTGGGAAAGTGCAGATATTCTTAGTGATCTTCCACAGACTGTTTATGGACTCTTTCCTGTCATGTTTTTCAGAATAGATTAGTCATATAGCAAATAACCTGTTGAAAGGAACTTGGAATTCAACAACCCAATATTCCCTGGAAAAAAGTGACTTTCATTTATATTAGGCTTGACAAATTGGAAAGCGCTTGACAGGCTCCCTTGATCTTCATTGACTTTCATCAAAGGTTGCAGACTGCAGTGAAAGACTGTGGATTACTTTGGAGTGTTTGGAGACTTTGGTCTTAAATTAGTCATGGCTTAGAAGGCAACGATTCTTCCACCGATTTGAAAGTTCACTCCGTCTACATCCATACAACATTAAGAAGCTCCAAGACAATACATCATGCATAAGCATTGTTCATAGACTGAGGGGCACATGCTGTGCTTGAACAAAACGAAAGGAGAAGGATATGAAGAAAGCTGCAAATGGTGATAAAATATTTTTAGAGGAACATTATGGGGTAAATAGTATGTAGGTCAGAAGCCATTCTGGAGGAAGTTCAATATATATGAGAAAGTTTTCATCAGTTTAAGCACAAGCTTCTGAGCTGTAGGCTTTGGAGCTTTGATGTACACAAAAATTTAATGCAAAAATGTACTGTGCCCACCCATTTAAATTTTCTTGGGTGGAGGAAAAGCAGAAAAAAAAATAACATATTGATAAAAATCACTGTTCTATTCCAGCGTGAGTGATGTTGTTTTCACACTGTGCAGAAATGCACTATTGATCAGGGTAACCCCACTACATTTACCATCATTTTTCTACCTCGGCACACCGCAGACAGAAATCACTCCCGCTTCCAGGGCCACTTAACTTGCCCTTTTGAGGGAGAAAGGGATGAACAGTGTGTGCAGTATATGGACCGTGCTCACCTCGACCCAACTACACCTCCCACTGTAATGGAGTGTGTTTGACCAGTAGCGCATGGAATTGGTTCCTTCTTTCATTAGCAGGATAAGAAATCTGTGACTACAAAACAGGCAGCGAGTGAACATCAACAAACGCATGATGATGGGAGTGATATAAGTGAATGGATTTATAAAGCAAGCTTTGTCAGGAGGTATTGTTCTTATCTTCAAAGAAAAAGAACAAAACTTCCACTTTTATGTACAAGAAATATTGTTAATAAACAGTGGTATAAAAATGATCAATGCTGCAAAGAATATTTTACTACACAGCATCTTGTCTTGATTTCCAGTAAAATTAGCAAAACATCTTTAAAACAACAAATTTGCAAGAAAAGCCATATTGCATATGCCTTTAATACTCCTTTATATAGCTTAAAGAGATAGTTCATTCAAAAATGACTTTCTTCTTTCAGACGAATACAATCGGAGTTATATTAAAAAAATGTCCTGACTCTTCCAAGCTTTATAATGGAAGTGAATTGAGGTCGAGATTTTGGAGCCCATAAAAAGTACTCCTCACAGCTCCGCAATGCGTTTGTGTAAGAAAAAAATCCATATTTAGGTGTAGCGTAAACTCTATACGTTTTTAACTACAGCAAAGGAAAACTAGGCTACTCTTGGCTTATATCAAAATCCTCTGACATTTTTCGTTACGAATCCTCATTTCGTACTTCTAATTATGACTGTTATGTCACTTCTCACCAGAGCTTATGCTATGCCTATGTCCTACATCATCCGCTGGAACGCCACTCTCTCATGAACACACGTATGACAGTTAGCGGAAGCTAGAGATTACGCTTTATAGTTTTAAATTTGGATATTTTTCTTACACAAGCATATCGCTTTGCTTCAGAAGGCCTTTATTAACTAATTGAATTAACTGCAAAGATTTGAAGAAAGACTGAAATAGTATGTTCTTGCAAAAGGAACTCCCAATAACCTTTTTGTATTTCCAACTTCGAAAAAAAAATTTTTTTTGAAGTACACTCATTAAGAAAATAATTTTTGCAGAAAACACTTTCTCGGTCTGTTCAATAGGAAAATAATATGCAACAATCTCAAACAAAATGCAAATGCAGCAGTTCAAAACTAAAATCACTACGGCATCCATAGAATAGTTTCCATTTGAAATCTAGCACTAATTTACCAGTTGTGAGATTTTCTGGATGCATATGTGCAGCTGGAAATAAGGAGGTGAAGCTATTTCACCCCAAACTTAATGCAATATCACACTTCTGTTCTACTTCCCCCACACACTTCTTCTAAGCTGCGGTGTCCTCAAGGCAGAACACAGCCCCTCTGCTCCAGCACATCACCCAGACTAATAAGCAAAAGCTGTCCTCACTGGAGCACGGGCCGCAGTAGCCACAGGAAGAGCAGATACAGACCTTATCATGAAAAAATAATCCCTGGCTAACTGCGGCGGGAACCCTGTAGGATTGCACCTCCAATGCAGACAGCTGCCGAGAGTACCAGAGAGACCGGAGATCTTTTGCAGAACCATCTAGTCCAATCAGACCAGACGGGTTTGATGCAGCAGTGGGGCGAAAGGAGATGCTACATTTGAGTTTCTCCCACAAGCAAGCTAGCATCTTGCCATTGGGCTGGAACACAATTCTGCTGAATCATGATTAAGACAGCAGCTTTTAATATTTAGAGACAGACCCCTTGTTCAGGTATTCAGTCGGGGGCTTATCGTAAGGCTCAACATGATACCATATGTTTATTGGCTCAAGGAAGTGACTTAATGTATCTTATTCTGTTTACTGCTCACTACACCAAGTCATTCTTTACCAACCGCCACTATTATTTATCCTGCAGGGCATTGGGATTTTCAGATTTTAAAAGTTGTTTGTAGTGAAGGATTTTACATTTGAATTGGAATGGGGGTGTCAGACCAAAATGGCGTTATCCTTATATAACTTCCTGTGTGGAAAACAGACGTTGTGTCGCCGTCGTCAGCAATCCACAGGACCACCTTCTCCACCCCCATTCCATTCAAATTTAGATTCTGTCCCACTGACTTTAAAGAAATTACTTTTTAAGATGAGACTCCAGCACAATTTCATGAGAATATATTTTTGATGACTGCTGCCACAAAACACTGAGATCTAAAAGAATAATAGACAGAAACACTCTCATAAGGAAGGGTAAATGAGAATACTGCTAATTAACAATCTCTGAACCTGTGCCAAATTTCTAATGGAAACCATTCAATCAAAAAGATACAAAATGTAACAGAAAATAAAGGTAAAATGATATATGAAAGTGATGTCAATCTTTAAAAATTAACTATTAACAATGGTTCTACATTTTAGTTAAATATGTGATACATTAAAGGAATTGCTCACCCAAAAGTGAACATTTGCTGAAAATTAACTCACTGTCAGGCCATCCAAGATGTAGATCAGAACATCATCTGATGAACATCATCTGATGAACAGAACTGAAAAAAAAAAGTTTCAGAATTTCCTAGATCCTATTTTGAGCCAGAACTCAAGGGTTCTCGCGCTGTTAAAGTTTTAAAATGCCTTAATGATGGTTTTGTTTCTTACAAACATACAGATTTCACTTCACGAGACATTAATTGACGGACTGGAGTCATGTGGAGTTCTGATTGGACTGTAATTCTGACGGCACCCATTCACTGCAGAGGACCCTTTGGTGAGCAATTGATGCAATGCTAAATTTCTCCAAATCTGTTCTAATGAAGAAACAAACTCATCTACATCTTGGATGGCCTGAGGGTGAATACATTTTCAGCACATTTTTATTTTTGTGTGAAGTATACTTTCAACAATGACCCCAAATAGTAATATACGCATTTCACTACTTTAAATAACAAAATAATCAAATTGCATTTATTTAAATATCACACACACACATTTTCATCCCCAAAAAGAAGGTTTTAAAATATAAAACAACAGAGATATATGATAATATATATCCAAAAACCTTCTTTATTGGTGTATATTTTGGTGTTAAAACAGTGAAACCTTTGTGAACTTGAGGGAACTAAATTCATACATACAATAAAAATTATCTTGGGAGCAACTGAATAAAAGTCACAGCAAAAATAGCCCAGAAAAAAAGTAGTTCTGAGAAAAGCTCTATCATTTCTTTGCCGATGCAAGTTGAAAATAAAGATTAGGTGCACTAAACAAATTTCATTTTAGGCATTACAGTTTATTGTAGAGACAAGGAAGAGTTCGATTCATTCATTTCGAATAAGTCTGTAGAATAGCTGGCCTTCTGATTTCATTTCATGTCAGTGTCAATGAAGCTTTTTGAGATGCACCAGATGAATAAAATTCCTGACTGATGAAGCCAACAACTTTGGCACTGTGCCATCTCAGTACAGATGAAGAATGAAATACAGCTATTCTTCAATCTACTGTTAAAGACTCTTTGAACAAATGTCTTCAGTTCTGGCAATAAATGAATAAAATGACATGCCAAAGTAGATGAACTTCACCAGCATTGTAAGATGCTATCTTTTAGTCAATATGTTTACTACAGAGCTGCTCCAAACCCAGATAAGACATCTATATCTGGGAGAGTCACACACTCAAGAACGATTCCTCAATTGTTTGTTTAAAAAAAAAAAAAAAACGGCTCAAGGTCATATGGATTTATTTTGATGTTTCTCGCAAAGATGAATTAAAGGCATACTGTGATTAAACTCATATTTGGAGTAAGATCAACAACAGCAAACTGTTTTAACTTGAACACAGCCTATATAGAAGATGCTATAAAAGATGCACTAAGTTATGTAGGCCTGTTGCATTTCACATTTTTATTATATATATAAAGTATATATATATATATATATAGTACATACACTACACCGGCCAGACATTAAAAAAACGGTGTACTTCCACATTAAAAAGTCACATTGAGAGAAGCTGTCAGAGGTTGTCATTATTTTTTTTTTACTTTTCTCTGAAGCAAAGGAGGTATCAGAAATGCACACTTGTACATGATATTTGCCGTGACCTCTTTCTGCTACTGCTCTTACAGCATGTTTTCATGCTACACAAGCTTTTTAGAGAGGAAAATATTTTGTTCAAGAGATGACTCATCAACCTATTCACTGAGCTGACAGCAGAAAGCACCAACCCTACTCTCTCACCCGCTCTGTTTTTCTGCAAGTTGGTTGGTAATAATGGCTCCGGTATTGATGGAAACCCAGCTGATGCTAAAGCAACTTGAAATGAACTTAAATAATGTAGACAGTCAGATGTTATTGCTTTCACTGAAGCACAAAATGTTATTTCTCAAACTTCATGGCACAAAAATGCTGCTAACATTGAAGAAAAAAGATCCCATAATCTCGTTCTTGCTCTACAAAGCGTTTGGTTTGGTATTCATGGCTCTGGTGTTGGTGAAAAACCACACTGTGCTGAAATGACACCTCCATAGCTTAGAGTGTTCCGTAAGCCTCTTCCAGAGAAGACGCTGGCACATCCCAGCAGCCCTCTCATCACAAACACGAGCGTGTGCCACAGATAAGTCATGCTCTTCGGCGATTATGTCGTAAACACCATTTCTCCCCCCTCAGCTGCGGAGATTCTCCACTGCCTCTCTTCTCGGTTTCATCGCCGAGGGTCTCTCTGCTCCTATACAGATTTTAATTGCTTGGCAATAAAAAAAGAAGGTACCGACAGCTGAGACAGGCTTACTGAGCATACATGGATACCGAGACCGTCAGGAGGCAAGTGTACCCTCAATAAAAGTCCATGCATTAGAACCGATTTCCACATAAACCAAATAGACAGTTTGATGTGAGACACTCTCTAAGTTAAAGACTGCCAATGCTTTCAAGTCAAATTTGTGGCCCACTCTAAAAGGTCAAATATTGAAGTATTGATATAATGAAGTATAATTTGACAATCAAAACAGTTCCCTCTCTGTCAAAGTAAGTCTCCAGTTATATGCGAACTCCTGTACTTAGTGTATATTGAAAAACTTTTTAACTGTTTGAAGTTGTGCAGTATAAATATCTTCCCTAATATATTACATCCACCTCATAGACCTATGATATTCTAACAACTTTCTCTGGTTTTGTTAAAACATTAAGGGACAGTTCAACTAGACATTATTTTTCAATTACTTTTATCATTTACTCATCCTCCTGTCATTGAAAAAACTGTATGAATTACTTTTTTTTGCAGAACATGCAGTGGGTATACATTTTGTTGCTTTGCAGCCTAAAATGAAGACAGACACTGTTTTTGTTTGATCCAACTGTATTTAAGATATAATACAAACATGTCAGAAAAAAATAAAAACCCAGAATCAAGGAGTTGGAAAAAAAGATCACCCCCCACCCACCCTCCTAAAAATACTTGTAAACCCCGGGTAAGCTCATTCTTCTAGTGCGATTCTTTTCTATACCCGCTGTAAAATAAGGAACATTTAAAGAATCGTTGCAAAGTTTTGTCATGGTACGTCATGGGTTTTTTTTGTGTTTTGTAATTTTCTACATGTGTCTTTTGAGTTAACTGTGGTGCCGCCTGTCAGCGGTCCTTTTAAAATGCCACTTCCAATATACATTGAGAGCACTTTTTGCAGGCTAATGGTTATGGTTTTATGTTTGATGAGCTTAACTGAGATGAGTGTTTGTAAAGGTTGGGTCCAACCTTGATTTATTTGCAATATTTCTATTTTAGAAAAATAAATGTGATTGCTCTCTTCACAAATCAACTGTTTCTTGTTTTTCACTGGCATTTCTCTTATGTGTTGAGGACTAATGCATCTTTGAGCCAACATTCAGTACGAGTGAAATACTTAAGAACTGTTCAAATCAGATACCCTCTCAGACAAAAAAGTACAAAAGCTGTCACAGGGGTGGTCCCTTTTCAAAAGGTACAAATATGTGCCATTTAGTTACTAAGATGTACTTATATGCAACATTAGAGGTAAATAAAGTACAAAGGTGTACATTTTGAAAAGGTACCACCATAGTGACATCTTTTCCTCAGTGGTATGAATTTGGACTGTAATGCAAATTTTTCACTGTAAACTTATCTAACTTTTACTTTATGTATGGATACTGTTTTTTTGCCAAATAAAGGCAGCCAAGAGATATCTTTCAAAAGCTTAAAAAAATAAAATCTATGCTAAACGGTAGTCTAGGCCAAGCATGCTATGGATACCAGAGGATTTCTTAACCACAGTTTATTGTGTGTTCCCTCCACACTCCAGGACATGGTAAGTTCAGCCAAGTTAAACATGTTCCTAATATTTATTCACGAAGAGAACAAGCGCATTATTCAAGTAGATATCCATCTCCCCTGCTGCCCCCTCCATTCAGCTTCAGGGCAGCTTACAATAAGCACAGAATAATCCACTCGAAGTGATCTCACTCTCAATTCAAGCAGCAAAAAATTTACCTGTTAGATCAGGTACCAACTCTCGAAAGGGAATTTGTGGAAAACAGGAGGCTACTTCTGTTCACAGCCATAGTGTTGCATGCAAACACTTACAGACTGATTTTAGACATGGTGAAAATGCGTTGTAAGTTATAACTGCTGTGTAGAGGCCTGTGTACTCACTCAGGAGTCCTGGTACTTGAGAATTAAGCCAGTACTCTGCCAGCTGAAGAAATTGAAAATCCAAGGTAACTACGCTAGAGAGGCTTTATATAATCAACAGTGTTTTGATGTCCATTGTGTCAGTATATTTTTAGCCACTAAAGGAATGACATTATCATTGCTCCGTTTCTTATCGGAGAGCAGAGGGCATTCATTAGTATGCAGTGTATAAAGTTTAAACCTTAATGTACTTAGCGCTCTTGTCTAGATGTTCTACTTTAAAGAACAGAATGAGAGAGGGTTTTTGTATGTAACAAATTAGTCCACTGAAGGCGAGCGTAAGTGAGAACCCAAGTTCAGTTTATTTATAAAGGTGATCCAAACATCTAAACAATAATCCGAGACTTGACTTGACATAAACAGACTTGACTAGACATGAACAGACTTGACTAGACATGAACAGACTTAACTAGGCATAAACAGACTTGACGAGGCATAAACAGACTTGACGAGGCATGAACAGACTAGACTCACCAACAGCAGGTTACAACATCAATACACGACGAGAGACAATGGCAACATGATGGCTACTTATAGCAAACAAGAGGGTCACATGACAAGAACAAACCAATGGGAAACAAGACACATGACTAAAAACAACCAATCAGAACATGACACATACACAAGGCAGAGATACATGAGAGCAAGGGAAGCATGACACTAACAGTGTTGTGAAACAATTACAAAATAAAAGACATGAAAACAATGAACATGAAACAAAACCCAAAACCCACATTACATATCCCCCCCTCTAAGGGCGGCTCCAGACAAACAAACAAACAAAACAAAACCCAACAAGTCCAGGAGAGTGGCGGAGTGGAGGCGGAACTGGGGGAGGGACAGAGGCCCAGCCCCATGAAGCGGAACAGGCAGAGCAGGGAGCCATGGCGGAGCAGGCAGAACAGGGAGCCATGGCTGAGCAGGCAGAACAGGGAGCCATGGCAGAGCAGGCAGAACAGGGAGCCATGGCTGTGCAGGCAGATCTGGCAGCCCATGCGGTGAAGGCAGAGCAGGGCGGCCCGGGTGGGTTCCAGGTGATGACGGTGGCAGAGCAGGAAGCCATGGTGGAGCAGAGACATGGACAGACCACTTGACTGTGACAGGGCAGACAGTGAGTTCATGAACGGCCTCCTTGGCCGTGGCAGGACAGACAGTGAGTTCATGAACGGCCTCCATGGCCATAACAGGACAGGCAGTGAGTTCATGGACAGCCTCCATGGCCGTGACAGGACAGACAATGAGTTCAAGAACGGCCTCCATGGCCATGACAAGGCAGTCTGTGAGTTTGTGAACGGCCTCTGTGGCCGTGACAGGGCAGGCATTGAGTTCGGAAGCAGACGCCACCACCTCAGGAGGTTCTGCAGTTTGTGGGGAAATTTTCCGCCACCTCTGGAGGTTCTGCAGCGGATTCGTGGACAGGAGAGGCCTCTGGAGCTGACTCGTGGACAGGAGAGGGCTCTGGAGCAGACTCGTGGACAGGAGAGGCCTCAGGAGCAGACTCGTGGACAGGAGAAGCCTCAGGAGCAGACTCGTGGACAGAAGAAGCCTCAGGAGCAGACTCGTGGACAGGAGAAGCCTCGCTTGCACCGCATCGAGGTGGGTCCATCAAATAGCAATCAGTCCTCTGTCTTGGCCAAGCTCGGTTGTCTGACTCAGGCGTGGCGGCCATCTTGGCCGGGGACTGGGGACTGAAGGACTCTGAAATGGCGGCCATGTCGTGATGAGACTCTGGAAGATCAGTTGAGACGTGACGAGACTCTACATGAGCGGCCATTTTGTGAAGAGACTCTTGTGTGGCGGCCATCTTGCGATGAAGCTCTTGAATGGCGGCCATGTTGTGAATAATCTCTTGATGTGCCGGCATGACGTGACCAAGCTCTGGTTTGGCAGACATGACGTGAAGAGGACTTGGCGTAGCAGACATGACATTAGCAGACTCCGGCTTGGTAGAAATGAAGTGAACAGGTTCTGACATGGTAGATATGACATGAGTAAACTTTAACATAACTGGCATGATGCGAGCAGGTCCTGGAGTAGAACCGATGTGGCTTGAGACATGATGTGAGCAGGCTTGGCATAGCAGGCAGACGTTAGAGACTTTGGTGTAGCAGACGTGACGTGAGCAGACTCTGGCTCTGGTTTAGTGCCGTGTTCCTTCGCCACGACACCCACAGTGAAGGCCAGCACTCATTCGCAGAGCAAAGTATAATATGTCAAGGACCATTGTGGGGTATTGCGTGGCATTAACTGTGATAAAAAAAAATTCAAACCATAACGAAAAATGTCCTTAAGGAATGTTTCCTTAAAATCCACTTGGTTGCAGAGTCCGCAAAAGTCCTGAACATAATCCTCAATGGAGCGATTACCTTGACGGAGGCGAACAAGATGATCTGCTGGGTTCATTTTTAAGGTTGTGTATTCTGTAATGAAATATCCACTGAAGGCGAGCGTAGTGAGAACCCAAGTGCAGCTTTATTTACAATGTGAAATCCAGAATCCAAACAATAAACAAAGACTTGACTTGACTTGACTTGAACAGACTAGACTTGACTTGACTATGACTTAAACACTAACCGACAACAGGATAAATACATTCAATACACGACAAGGAACAAAGGCAACGACATGGCTCCTGACGCCCCAATTTTGCAACATCCATCCCACCCCCTGGACCACCACCAGTCCTCCACCTTCCTGGACGTTTTGTTGGTTGGTTTTGGTTGGGGTGGGATGTGCATTAGGGCGTCAGAACGCCATAAAGGGGGGATCGGTAGATTGTTTTGGGTTTTGTCATGTTCATGTTTTCATGTCTTTTATTTTGTAATTGCTTCATGCTGTTAGTGTCATGTTTCCCTGCTCTGTCTTCATGACTATGTTTACTTTGTTCATTGTGTAATTATGAGTGGTTGTCCAGTCAGTGTCTGTTTCCATTTGTTTGATTTCATTCAGTGACCCTCTGTTGTGTTTGCCTTTGTTCGTTGTCGTGTATTGAATGTATTTATCCTGCTGTCGGTTAGTGTTAAGTAAGTCAAGTCAGGTCTGGATTATGTTTGGATTTAGGATCACTTTTGTAAATAAAGCTGCACTTGGGTTCATCTTCAACTCGCCTTCAGTGGACTGATCATTACAGAGGGTGAGCGGAAGGTAAAGGTCTTAACTGTAAGCCTTTACATGTGCTTTTCATTTTCACTACAAATCTATAATCTGAGACAACACTAAAACTTTGGATTTAAAAGCTAATTTAAACCTTGAAAAAATGTAAAACAAACAAATTGTAGAATGTAAAATTAAGAAGAAAACTAAGATTCTGCACTATTTTTAGGTCAAACAATCAATTATCATTATACATTCATATAATAATGAATTTCATTGCTTTCGGTAGAAAATATTAATTCAAGTTGCATTTGCTAACAAACAGACTATTTTTAGTTTTAACAAACAATTTTTATGTAAATGTAGCAGGTTAAATCAATTCTGCATAAACGACATCCATATTTGTTTTGTTTTTATTGCATAGAAGTTTTATTCTAATGGATCAAAAATATTTGACACAAACTGTGTAACTGTAACACATTAGTGTGTAACACTTTCTGTGTTAAAAGGAATAACACATTGGTTAAGAGTAACACAAAATGTGATGTCCTTGTCTAGACACAAAGGTGTGTTAAGAAACAGCACAGGTTGCACACTTTTTAAGTGTAGGTAGCTTAAGTGGTGTTCAGTTCCAAACACAAACAACAGCTGGTGTTATGACCATTATCGGCAAGGCCGATAATGGTCATTAAATGGTGTATTTCAGTATTAAAGTTACAACTTCCTTCCAATTAGCAAAAAAAAAAACTTTTAAAAACACGAGTATGTGAGCTCATCCCCCTCTGCGTAGACAGGGGAGTTCTCACAGGAAAGTCAATCCCGCATCTCACTTGGGAAGCTCACCCATGTAGAAAACAACGTGGAGTCATATGTCTCCGCAGCGCTGATCTGCCAGACAGCGTCTCTCTCCTCAGCTGAGTGGAGATGATAGGTGAACATAGTCTCTGCACGCCACCGCATGACGTGATCCCTGTCAGAGTCTTAGCAGCACACCACATTCTCCCATCAGGCTACCTGCAGTAGAATCCACCCACCACTGTCTGATAACCTGAAGCCAAGTGAGCGACATCTGAATCGCTGATTTCAAATGTGTTACAGGATACAGAAATCAAAATAGGGAATGAGGGTTTAAGAAGTTTAAAATCTAAACTTCAACAACGATCAAAATGAAAGAGTCCAGAGTTCAGAGCAGTGCAATCCATCTGAACAGAACCGAACCACACAGAAAAACATTCACCATTTGAATGATTCCAAAAAGCCTGAAGATAACTGAGAGTACATATGTCAGCAAAAACATTACTGGTACACAAGATGAACAGAGAAGATGGAGAGGAGATGAGTATCTATACCAATGCAGACAATGTTCACCCTTCGCACAGAAAAAGGAAGAAGTGCAAACCTACATTGACCAACACAGGAATAACATTCTGCATTTTACAGAATGTTTGACACTTTAAAGTCACACTCTTAGTAATTTCTTCCTCTTTCAAATGTTTTACCCTGAAGAAATGAATAGGACTTCTGAAATATGTTATAAATCACAAGAAATGAAGACTGCAGTCTTAATTTTTACATGAACAAAAGTGATGTGATTGATTGGGGCCTTGTGGAGGAAATTATATGTCTATCTGAAATATTAATATTATTATTATTATTAGTATTATTTGCTTCACTGTACTAAAGAGTGTTCTTTAGACTGTCTCTGAGTGCTTCAATATGCTTGAGTTTTCGATGAGCTGAGAGATAACAGGAAATCTATTTAATGTGAGTGTGTGCAAGACAAGTATGATGTCAAGACAGGAAATGTTATTTTAGCTTCTTAGACATCCTGGCTTCTTTGCAACGCATCTGGAGGACATAGTTGGACACCTTAAATGGACATATATGTTGAATATCCATTGTGATGAGATGGATGAGATCAAAGCATCCGCATTTGATGGCGGTATAAATGTTGAGTTTGGGTGTTTCCTCTTGGTCGCACTCTGCAGTCAACTTGGATGACTGTATGACTGTTGAACTTTTCTTGCAAGAAAATTAATATTCCAAAATACTTTTGTCTCATACCTTTATTGGAATTGAAATTTGCCACGACAATCTGTCAATTTTCAATCTGGAATTGAAAATTGCCACGACAGCCTTTTTTGACTCGCGGCAGTGTATTGATGCCATTTTCAGAAAGTGGCATTTGGTGGCATTTGCAGAGTCATCATGTCATTCTCCAATTTAGGAGTGGGCGATATGACCAAAATCTTACTTCACCTTGATATAGTTATTTTTATTTTATTTTTGTTATTAAAATTAAGAAAAAGAAGCTAATTACAAGCACAACAGAATTCAAATAAATATTAAATAAACTATTAATTTATTCAGCTACAGTAGGCTAGGATTTTGATATAGCAAAATCTCTAACAATAGACACTTTATTTTGTGGTAACGATACATACCGTCATACCACTCAGCCCTACTCCAAGTCAAAACAAATGCAAAAAAGACCACAGAAAACCAAAAATTCAAATAGAGTGGGATGAGAAGTGCTTGTTAACGCTACCAAGTCAAACACTGGCATTCAAATGTGTTTGTTGACTCTGATTGTAGTGAAGGAGTACAGAATAAACTGCAGTAAAGGAGTACAAGGAGAATATATTATTATTCATCAATAGTCAGCAAAAAGATTTATTTAATCTATCACATGTTATCACTAACAGGATATCACATGTTCTTGACCACAGCTGTGCCTTCCAGAAGTAAAATCTCAAAAGCAGAAATTCAGAGGTGTGAAGTCCACATGAAGCACCTCTCATTTAATTCCAACAGACTGAACGTGCCTAACTGTTGCAATTTGAACATTCCCGGGACACATAGGATGGACAGAGAATATGAAGAGATTATGAATATCTATGCTAATACAGATCCTGTAAACAGTCTTGATGTCAGGACAGAAACCGAGAACTCATACACCAAAAGACACCAAACACCTCAACACACAGGTACTGAGACTCATTTCATTATTATACACATTATAGTCATATGAGTGTTTATTATAAATTTGACATCATGTTTGTGGTGTTCAGAAAGTGGCTGTGTGAGGGTGAGAAGCTCCAGTGCAGTTACAGTGTGTTTGGCGGTGCTGTGTGTTCTTCTGCTGACTGCAGTCATAGTGCTTGGAGTCAAATTCAATACAAACTACACAGAAGACACACACCACCTACTAAACAAAGAAGAGAGAGATGGCTTATCAAATAATTGTGACCTGATTAAACAAAGAAAGAACATGGGTAATCATGAAATATATTAAAACAGCAACAAAAATGTTTTACAGGAGACAGTATTACTTTAATGCAAACCAATAGTTGAATGGTTGTGTTTACAGATGGATGGGTGTGCTATCAATCCAGTCTTTACTTCATCTCTTCTGAACAAAAGAACTGGAATGAGAGCAGAACATTCTGTATGAATAAAGGAGCAGATCTAATCATCATAAACAACAGCAAGGAACAAGTGAGTGAAAAAAAAGCGTGGAGGAAGAGAGCAATCTCTCAAAGGCAACATATTTTTAGAAAAGAGGCACTTAAAGGGTTAGTTCACCCAAAAATGAAAATTAGCCCATAAATTACTCACCCTCAAGTCATCCTAGGTGTATATGACTTTCTTCTTTCAGACGAATCCAGTCGGAGTTATATAAAAAATTGTCTTTGATCTTTCAAGCTGTTTCATGGCACTCAACGGGTGTTGCATGCATCAGTTCAAAAGAAGTTAAATAAAATGCGCCCATCCATAAAAATAAAGTGTCTCACATGACTCCGGGGGGTGAACAAAGGCCCTCTGTAGCGAATCGATGTGTTTTTGTAAGAAAAATATCCACATTCAAAATGTAATAATCACTTTAATGTAGCTTGCGCTCACTGTTGTAAACGAAGCAGCTCCGGGCGGATGACGTATGAGGTCAGTGATGCGCATGCACCAGTGAGTCTCGTGAAAACCAACATTTGTTAACAGGAGCAAAGGAAGCAAAGTTTCCTTACTTTAGCAAAGGAAAACCAGTCTCCTCTTGGCTTATATCGAAATCCTCCGACATTCTTCTTTACAAATCCTCGTTTTGTACTTCTAATTAGTGACCGTTGTTTTGATCTCTCACTTCTGAGCGGCGCATGCGCAAAGCCGACCTAAATATGTCATCCGCCTGGAACTGTTTCCGTATACAACAGTGAGCGCAAGCTACATTAAAGTGATTATTACGTTTTGAATATGGATATTTTTCTAACAAAAACGCATCGATTCGCTACAGGAGGCCTTGTCACTCCCTGGAGCCATGTGAGACACTTTTTTTATGGATGGGTGCTTTTTATTTAACTTCTTTTGGACTGATGCATGCAACACCTGCTGAGTGCCATGAAACAGCTTGAAAGATCAAAGACAATTTTTTATATAACTCCGACTGGATTCGTCTGAAAGAAGAAAGTCATATACACCTAGTATGACTTGAGGGTGAGTAATCTATGGGCTAATTTTCATTTTTGGGTGAACCAACACTTTAAGTTTTGTGTGGGATGTTAACCTTGTGTAGCCCTTGTGTCTGTTCGAAATTAAAGACAGTAAAGTCATGGAAAAAAAGTGGGAACAGATTTCTTCCATATGTGTCACATATAAGTGTAAGAAAATTGGGAATTGAATTTCAGGTGGGTGTTGCACTCAAAAGTGGAGGAAGATGAATATGAGTCATAAGCAGACTAAACGATCGAAGAGGTGCAGTTTATAGAAGATCCAATTATAACATTTCAATTAAAAGTTATGTGCTACAATTAAAAATGAAACATATGTATGGATGAATCATTTACAATGAGATCAGTACAGTGCATGTAGAAAATAGGTGAATTTTTATTTCATGCTGACTCTAAACCATGACCAAAGACTATAGAATACCCAAGATGTGTATAGTTTTGAATGGGGAAAAATGCAACGCTCAATATGGCCGCTCTATTGAACGAAGCCCCGCCTACTGAGTAAAAGAGCTAATCGCGAAATCGGTAAAGTCAGCGTGTTACTGCAGCTGTCGTTAGAAGTCCCGGTTGCTATAGAAACAGTCAGCGTTCTGAGACGTGCGCTCAGGACTGCGCATGCGCACTGGCTGGCAGAGCCTGAAAAATATGCTTTTTTATCGCTATTTGAGCAAAAGAAACAACATTTATGAGACTGTTGTTGTCAAATTTCATTGGTGATTTCAAATATGAAATTTAATTTCTTGGCGAACGGTTGGCGAACGGTTTTGGAGAATTTGATGTTTCCCCATTCAAAGAGATGGGAGCTGCACTTGCAAGCCCCAGATGCGTTTCAAAGATGGCCGTCAAGTGACATGACTTGCCTTAAAGGAACTTTGACCATGACTCATGTCTGGTTCATTCTACTAGGACTTTATTAAAAGGGTTTCTTGTGATACTGGAGTCTGGATTGGTCTGAGTGACGGAGATGCAGAGGACACATGGAAATGGGTTGATGGCAGCACAATGACCTCTAAGTGAGAACTCACTGAATTGAACTGATTATTATCTAATAAATTATTCTTACAGTCAGTATCCTATCACAGCAGCACTGAACATTAAATGCTGATCTGTTCTTTCAGGCTATGGAGGCCTGGAGAGCCAAATGGATCTAGAAAGGAGAACTGTGTTTTGTCTTATGCATCAGGGTGGATTGATCATCGGTGTCATGAAGCTTTTAAATGGATCAGTGAGAAGAACATTTAATGGGAGTTATTACATGAGATGCAGGTTTATGTAATATAGTACATAGGGGAAAATTTTTGTCTATTAAATAAGTGAAACAACAATCAATTGCAAATTATGTTTTTTGTGTATTCTTCTACAAGTACCACACTGAAAAAAATATTGATGTTGAAACTATAATAAATCATCTTCATTATTAAATCACTTAATTCTCGATGGTTTTCTGTCGTTTTAATTCTGTAGTTTTTACACAACATTCACAACATAACTGTTATACTTCCGATATCTCGATACTAGTAATGCCAATAGCAGAACTACCACAACAGTGTAGCTGAAGGAGTGTGTTGTGAGAGGTACCGGTAAGAAGAGACTTGTAGGTCTCGCTCATCACCTGTTCACTTTCATTAAGTGAGATCATTCCAGAACCATACCTCTCTGATCCCTCCTAGGATTAGACACCGGTTGTCATGTTCCATGATTTTTCCCTCAGCTCAAGTCATTTCAAGGAGCCTGAAGTAAAGCGAGAGCAATTTTGTGAGACAACGCTAAAACGTACAACCATCACTGCCCACTTTATGTGCGAGCTGTCTAGAGATGAAAGGTCTTTTTGCAGATCAGACTCCCGAGGCACTAGGTACTCGGCCTTAGGGCTTATGAATACATATGTCTAAAGCTATACGTGACTTAAAATCGGCTTCAGACACACTGGGCTGTGAAGTAAACTATGGCTTTAAAAATCAAGCAGACACAACAGAAACTTGAGCCGACTGTCAAGTCACAGTTTGAAGCAGTTAGGAATGGTTATTAAACAGCTTTTTCTGCTAAGTGAGGGAATGAGGGAGGGTTGTGGAATCCAAAACTCAGTGAAAGTCGCATGAAGAAATGTACTGCTAACATCAAAATGACACACCAGTCATTTAACCACGCTAAATACACTAAAAACAGTCACTCATTCTTTTTGGTACAAACATGTCTCATTTCTATGCAAATTAGGCTCATTATAGATTGTGACACGTCATTTTAGGGACTTTCATCCTGTATCATCAAAACGTCACTCTTGCTCAGGTGCTAAACTGGGTTATACAAAATTCAGATTTGCAAAAATTAATTTGAATTGATGTCCCATAGGAAGTTAAATCTATCACCTAAAGGCCTATAAAATTTAAGGCTTTTTAAAACTTTCAAACAAGGATTTGCCAAGCCAATATTCAAAATTTGTCTTAACAAAAATGTATTTGGCTTTTGAATTTCAAGCACTTAAATTCTAATGCTTTACATTCAAATTTGAATTTCAATTCTGCATCCTGTTTGCTATCTCAACTCAATTTAATCCAAAATAGTGCACACCCATAGTGCTCAAAAATATCTAAGTAATAATTTACGCTACCATTCAAAAGTTTGGGGTAAGATTTATTTTTAAAAAATTATTATACATATATTTATTAAATGGATCAAAAGTGACAGTAAATACATTTACATTATTACCAAAACAAAATCTGTTTCAAATAATGCTGTGCTTTTGCAGTTTTGTTGTTGTTTATGTTGATCAGCAAATTAGAATCATATCTGAAGGATCATGTGACACTGAAGGCTGGAGTAATGATGCTGAAAATTCCAAAAGGGTCTGACTGCAGACTTGCGCTTGCACTCTCAGACTTGCATTCTCAGACTTGTACTCTCAGACACTTGCACTTCTGCTAGCGACGTCACTTGCAGTCTTTATTTTTTTTATTTTGTTCTGTTTATTTATTCTTTTTGTTTGAATCTCTCAACATTTTCCAACAGTAGCCAGGTGGTGAAGACAAGACAAAATAAACTAAATTATGAAGTCACTTACAATCGCCACTTGCACTCTCCGACACCTGCAATCGACACAAATCATGCATGTTGCCAATGGAGACAAGAAGCTGTGGTGGTGATTAAATGATTAAAACTATTAATTTTGTACCGTAACGTACAGGGTCCTGCAAGCTATCTGTAGGAGAAAAAGACAAGACCCGCAAATCCGTGGCCGCAGAACAGCAGAATATGAACGCAATGCGCAAAAGTCTCTCGTTAAGCGTTTTCCTCCCGTAGAAAAGCAAACACTTAACATGGCTTAATGTATTAAGATGCTATTAAAATATCAAATTCAATATACAGTTTATTAATATAATGAATATGTATATAGTGTTTTCCTCCCACACCGCAAAACGTGGCATAATGTGGCATAATGGACTAAGATGATAAAGACCAAACTCAATGCTCTTCATTATTAAAATATAGCCTACATAACTAATATACAGGCAAGCAGGTGAGCCCAGAATAAACGCAACATGCAAAGTTTCGCGTTAAGCGTTTTTCCATATAGAATAAACTGTCTACAGCTCTTTTATATCATTGTCTTTGTCCATTAAGCTACATTACGTGTTTTATTTATAATGATTTTCTATGGGAGGAACATTTTTAACGTGCAATTTAATGTATTGCGTTCTGGGCTCGTCTGCTTGCCTGTACGGAGTTGATCCTTTTAAAATCACTTAATGCATTTCATAATGCACGTTCATATTTGCTGTTCTGAGTCAACAACAAGACATATAAGCTACTGAATTGTCTTTATCATATGTTATTATGCCACATTAAGCGTTTTGCTGTATGGGAAGACAAGTGAAAGTTTGCGCATTGTGTTCATGGCCATCTGCTTGCCTTGTAGTACATTAAATAATAACTATATATCGAATTTGATCTTTTAATTGAACTTAATGTATCTTAATACATTAAGCCATGTTAAGTGTTTATGTTTTTCTACGGGAGGAAAATGCTTAACGAGAGACTTTGTGCATTGCGTTCATATTCTGCTGTTCTGTAGCCACCGATTTGCGGGTCTTGTCTTTTTCTTGCAGGACCCTGTACGTTACAGTATAAAATTAGTTTTAATCATTTAATCACCACCACAGCTTCTTGTCTCCATTGGCAACACACACGATTTGTGTCGATGGCAAGTGACGTCACAGGTATCGGAGCGTTCAAGTGGCAATTGCAAGTGACATTGTAAGTTAGTTTCTTTTTTCTTGTCTTCACCACCTGGCTACTGTTATAAAATGTTGAGAGATTCAAACAAAAAGTAATCAATAAACTGAACAAAATAAAAAATAAAAAAGACTGCAAGTGACTTCGCTAGCGGAAGCGCAAGTGTCTGAGAGTGCAAGTGCAAGGCTGCAGCCAGACCCTTCTCCAAAATTAATCTTTGCCATCAAAGGAATAAATTACATTTTAAAAAAATCTAATAAATGCAGCCAATTATTTGCCAGAAGAGTGTTAAAATCAGGTATATAATATTCACTTAGCCAATTCCACCCCTTAGTAAAATCCTCTACGAAATGCTGTCTTTACAGTTAGACTGGAGACTATTGAAGGCCAGCAGTGCAAACTCACCTGCAGGTGAAGACTAAACTTTCAGATAGTTCAGGTGTTGATGTTGCAATGTTTGTTGATGACTGTAAGTCTGAAAGTGGATGACTTTATTTGCTGGTTACAGATATTTACACAAACAGAGCACGTATCTTCATTTGATATTCTCCCTCATGAGTCTAAGCGCACGGCACACCTGCGTGGCCCAGGAGGGGTTATTATTTACATCTGTTGCACGGTGTAAATAAACACATCACTCTGGAGACATGGAAAAAATGCTATCCAACTAGAATAAACTGAAGAAACTCTGAGGTCTGTACAACACAAAAGCAATGAGCAACTCAAGGACACCTTTTCTTGTGCTGTAGCAGAGAATTCTTGACCTTCGGCACGGTCTGTGGTCAGTCGACCCTTGATTTCAGTCTGGTTTTAGAAAGCAGACAAAAGATTTCATCTCCAAAAAACTTTAGTATTCAATGCACTGAAAAATAATAAATAAAATTCAATTAAATTACATTAAAATTTTATTAAAATTACATGTATTTTAGCCTGTACACTTTAGCTAGATAAAATGTGCCATGCTTGTAAATCTGTATATTTGTAAAAACAGCTGTATAAATACTGATTACGCATTTAAGTTGACTATGTATTTAATCCATTGTTCCTGTATCTAAAAGTAGGAGTGATGATATTTTTTGATAATATGACCTTATAGCTACATCTATTATTTTTTCCCCATCCCTTGCAAACCATGGAAGTTCAGCAGAGCAGAACTTCTAGAGAAAACAACAAATTAAACACTGTGAACAAATTCACAGCGCCTTGAACACATGCATTAAAAAAAATGCATAAATCAATAAAGAATACATCTTTCTTCAGGAATCTAAGGCATGGAGACATTTTAGATTAATAAAAGATCTAGAAGTAAATTCATCAGAATATTGTGAGAAATTAAATGTCATAATGATACATTTTCGATGGCCTTTACATCAGGGCATTGATTCCAAAGGCAATGGGGCTCGTCCAAGATGCCTTGGGAGTGAGAACATGATAGAGATGATACTGCACCGCCTCCCTGCCTCACACTAGCTTGTGCCTCCATTCTTCATTGACAAGCCACCATTCATAACAGTGTACATTAAACGTGTTGCACATACCTAAATGTTGAGGCTATAAAAGTATTTTATTGTTAAATGAATTGGAAATAGCACTGCTGCACAGCAAGGAGATTCACAAACCGTTTTCAACTGCTACATCAAATCTCAGATCTTCTGACAAAAGTGCTGCTTTGGAACTCAAAACACGCTCATTAAAAACTCATTTAAAGTCCTCTTCTAAAGTTAAGGAACGTGACCGTGTTCAAAAAGTTAGGAAAATGTTGTGATTTTTGGCTTCAGAGGCAGAGAACTGATTACACAGGTAAAATTGTGTAGCTCTTCAGGCAACAAGCAGATCTGTCTCTCACAGAACGAGGGAATCACCACTTAAACACTCTGTCCTAAATTTAGAGTTTACTGCCTCTCTTACAAGAAAATAATAACAAACCTGTATAAAAGTGAAAAGTATAAATGAGGTCTCTTAATATCAACAATGAGATTAAAGGAATGTTTCACCCAAAAATTAAAAATTGCTGAATATGTATGTACCCTCAAGCCATTCAAGATGTAGACGAGCTTGTTTCTTCATCAGAACAGATTTGGAGAAATTTAGCATCACATTATTTTGCTCACCAATGGATTCTTCTCAGTGAATGGGTGCCGTCAGAATGAGATTCTAAACAGCTGATAAAAACATCACAATAATCCACAAGTAACTGACACGACTCCAGTCCATCAATTAATGTCTTGTGAAGTGAAAAGATGTGTGTTTGTAAGAAACAAATCTATCATTAAGGTGTAATAACAAGTCCATAATCCACAGTAACACTTCCTCCAGTGAAAAAGGTTATCCTCTGTTGTCCTTTCACATCAAAATACACTGATTTATTGGTTTAGAAACTGTTTTAAACACTTTTAAACACTGTACGATCTGTGTATTATTGTGATGTTTTTATCTGCTGTTTGAACTCTCATTCTCACGGCACCCATTCACTGCAGAGGATCCATTGGTGAGCAAGTGACGTGCTAAATTTCTCCAAATCTGTTCTGATGAAGAAACAAACTCATCTACATATTGGATTGCCTAAGGGTGAGTAGATTTGCAGCTAATTTTCATTTGTTGGAGAATTATTTCTTTAAATGGAGAACAACTTATTTTCTGATCATACTGATCATAAGCAGACCCTATCAAATCATGCAATCTAAAGTCTGAGCGCTCAACAAGAACACAAATATCCTCTTCAAATTCTTCTAAAACCAAATTAGCTGAGCAATGGGAAATATCCACAATAATGTGAATAATGTATAACATCAACAATTTTATCATTTAATACTCAAATAATTTTTGAGTTTTACAGTTACATACTTCCATTTTAAATTAACATTTAAAGGGATAGTTCACCCAAAAAATAAAAATTACCCCATGATTTATCACCCTCAAGCCATCCTTGGTGCATATGACTTTCTTCTTTCAAATGAATGCAATCTGAATTATATTTAAAAATGCCCTGGCTCCCACCTACATCCTCAACAATCAAATAAAAAAATATTTTATATTAAATATATCATAATTCATGTAATAATTATAACAACAAAACCAACAACGAAAATTGTTCTAAGTCTCCTGAGAATATTTAGATTAAACATACAGTGATGTTTTTCCTATGGATTTTATATGTCACTACACCATTTTAGGAAGTCATTCATATAACTGCATTTTTGAATACTAAACCAAGATCTGGTTGCAGAAACAAAAACTGAGTGCTGGAAAACTCTTTTAAGCTTCAAATCTTTGTGTTCAGCCTCAAAGCCAAGTGGTCGACTCGTGTTATTTGCTCTCATCAAACAGAGGCACCACACAGAGTCGTATTCCGTTCTTTTCCTCTTCCACAGTTTCCTGTCTGCAGATGAGAAGTATGCTGAGGCCTTGAAAAAGTCCCTGAAGCCCTTTGCATCAGCAGCGTGGCTAGAGACAAGAAAAGCTCTCAAGGACTGAGAGCTTTAATGATATGCTTGCCACTGCAACTGCTCACAGAAAACTGACAGGGCCACCGATGCGGGAGTTTCACATCCTGTTAGAATACGTATGAAATTTGCCTCATCATTTTTGTCACCTTTCATAAAAATAACAAAAAAAAAATTTTTTATACTGAGCAACTGCTGAGCTTCCTGCAAATGCAAATATTCTCTTATTACCAGTTGGCCAACAACATGTCATTTTGAGGTGAGAGACCTGAAATAAAATCTTCACAAATTTGAATTATGAAAGTCATCAGTCATCTTCTTTAGCTATAGGAGTGTTGAAAGGAAGTGTAAAAATCTGTCAAGGTAACTACAGGAATGCTCTCCCCAGCTGATGTCTTCGGTTTGCTATTATCATGACAAATTCACTGTGATGAATGCACCCACATTCTTGAGAATGCTGTGGAGGTGGATGGTTTTGACAAACGTCTACTTCAGGCTTTTGAAGCACACAACAATAAGCAGCATTCAGGGGAGGACAGGAGTAAAATCAACTCTATCAATTCTAGAACAATGGTTCTCACATACACTCCAGGTGGTATGCAAAAATCATTTGGTAATTTACAGGACTAATATACTACTACTGTTGAAAAGTTTGGTTCTCTTTTTCTCTTTCTTTTGGTCCAGAACAAAATAGAAAATGATCCATTAACTCTGCTGTGCTTAGCATTTACACGGTCATTTTAACACTGAACCTAAAGATGCAAAACAAATGCATAAGGATAAGATCACAACCTGCCTGGACAGCTTTTATGATGTATATTTGTAAATTAACTTCATTATAGAACATCCAAAACGATGCTTTGACCTGAGCTAAATGCGCTCATTGTATGTGTATATACCCCATATGGTGGCATTTGTACCAGTTGAGAACTCACAATGAGGTTATAAAGTGTGTAAAGTAGTCAAAACAGCACCAGGAATTCCTCTGTTGCACAAACGAAGATCTGCTGCAAGAAGACGGCGGTTCTGACGCCTGTGCTGAAATGTAATGGCAACATGGCTCCTATGATGAGAAGAACCGTTTCATTATCACATCCTGTGTTTGGTTCGTTTAAATGTCTTTGGTCCGTGTTCATACTTCAGTCGAATCGCACCACAGTTTGAAAGTAGACTGAAAAGGTGGGTCTCAATCCATTCTTTGAATAGAAAGATCAAAAGAACAGCATTTCTTTGAAATATAAATTCTTTGTAATATTATACATGTCTTTACTGTCACTTTTGATCAGTGCATCCTTATTGAATAAAAGCATTAATTTCTTTTAAAAATATTACTAACCTTAAGCTTTTGAACAATAATGTATACAAATGATATATTTTTAGATACTTTTTTATATACTTGGTTTTCAAAATGCCCCAGAAATTCAAAAAGAAAGAAAAAAAAGAAAGAAAGAAAAAGAAAGTTCCACTATAATGAACTATTCTTTTTACATATGTAACATTTATTTTATTCCAGGTCTAATTATACACATCATCAAGTACAATATGAGTTGATGTAGTTTTAATTGTACAGCCTCACAACATAATTACTTAGAGAATTTATTTTAATAAATGGATTCTCATATTTAACGTTAAATACATTATTCTGACTTGAAGCACAAAGCATTCTTTTTAAAGAAACCTGACAAAAACAAGGACACAGGAAAAAAAAGAAGAAATGCCTGTGAAGCATCAGTTCTTAATAATAATAATAAAACAAGAAAAATGTATAAGCCTACATTTTTAATTCAGCAATGTGAAATGCAAATAGGTTGAACGTTGACTAATGTTCCAAAGTTGTGCATCACAGCACTGACAAGATTGTGGTCAGATTAAACAGAATATGAAAAAATAAATGGAAAACAGGTGATACCTGGAGGTTCTGATGTGATCAAAGGTCAACACTTGACCTGCAAAGTTTGAGAGCCACTGTTGTAGAACATTGCAGTTTGTAAGTAGGACTTGCAGTGTTCTAGAACACTCTCAAGTTCACGAGAGGATGTAGAGCATATCAAATAAGCTACCATACTCAGCTGTGTCATGCCTGGTCCGAACTTCCCATATTCGCCATCAGACCCGGTCTCACTTTGACCTTAGTAAAGTGTCCTCACCTCTCCTCCAGCTAATTTTCCCCTCGCCCGGGGCTACTTGTATTGCTTCGGTTTAATCCTGCCACCAGCGCATGGTCTGAGCCCCAGTTAACGCTTGTATCCTATTCACCATCTCTCCCTTCCTCCCTCCCTCCCCTTCTCTTTCTCTCTCCATCTGCAGTGTGTCTCTGAAGATTTAACCCAGCTCCCTGGTGCCTTCTCAGTACATTTTGCTGTCTCCCCTTTTCAAGGTGCTCCGCATTTGCCGAGACCTGACTCAGGCCCAAAGGAGCTCCAAGGTCCCAACCTGCTCAGTCCCCGAGGACCGTCCCACGTGCCCTTGAGGATAAACAGCCCATCAGATATAAATAACCTCAGTGAAAATCACAGTGGGCATTATAATTAATAAACCGCACCATTGAAGACACATGCTAATCTATTCACCACATCTCTTTGAAGTAGCACACTGATCTCGGGGCAAACTATTTATAGCGCTAAAGATGATGCAGTTTTAATTCCTCCATCATTGGCTGGATCCAGCGGTTAGTATGAGGTCAGTCCAGTACTCACAACACTAGCAGAGCCTGTGCTGCCTGCTTCCTCAGGGTATTACTGGGTTTGATAGAAGTAAAGAAATCTGCCTCGACTCCTCAAGAGATTCAGCAGAACTCTTCAAATAATCTTAGACTTTTTAAAGTTAAGATGTGACACTCTGGCACAACGCCATGTCAATGGATATGCATATGTATAACTATACAAATAGACAAGGTGCATTTCAAAGAAACAGAAACAAACGCTTTTGCTCGCAGTTCTTCAAAATAGGTCATTGTCATTCGGTGCTAAATGAGACGGTGGAACGCCTTTGCCCCCCAGTGGATCATAAATAAATTGCATTGTCACTTGTTTGTCTGCACTGCAGGAGAGATGTGCTTCTACAATACTGAAAAAGCAGGATTCGGATGTTTGCTTTTCCAAGTTGTATTTTGAATAAGTTGCTAATTGAATAAAGCATGATTGTTTGGAATCAGTATGCACAACAGTAATGTTATTCTACGGTCAAGTACAGAGTGAGGAGAAGCACTGTATAACAAGTGGGCCTTCTAGGCCTTCTCTCAGGGAAGCTGATATGTAAATCAATATTGAAAGATAGTGGATGTTTTTATTAACATTATTTAATTTTTTTAATCTCTTATATATCTTTATATTATCTTATATATCTTTAGATGATAAGATATTAATCTTTCTAATCCCAATACTTCTGATTCGTCCTGTTCATTTACTCACATACATGTATGTGAGTAAATTTACTGACACTCAGACTATGACCAAAATAAAATGTATAAATTAACAGGGAGGCACTTGACATCTAACATGACTCATTATAGAAGAATTGCTTCCACCATTTCTGCTTTATGTGAAAAATAAATAAATAAATAAAATATCATGTTTAATTCAGTGTGCTACTTTTTTTTCCCCATTGTTTGTGAAATTACTAGCAATTTCTACACAAATTTTTTCAGTGCAAATATAAAGTTATTTTCTAGATTTAAAAGTCTGAAAATACATTTTTCCATTTAAATTCCCATTTCTTTGGGAATAGTTTGATAACAAGAGGGGCCTTTATCTTGTCAGCCTCACCCTGGTTATTAAATTATGCAAATTAATTGGTATACTGATTAAAAACAGTTCATTTCATAACACTTCTTTTGTCTGACTGTCACCACTGATCAAACTTACCGGTATGGCCAATGGCCAATGACTACTCTGGTGAGGTAAAAGTAACTTCTAACTTAACATTTAATGCACATTTTTATGGAATCAAAAAAATAATTCAAGTAAGAAACATCAGATTTGTCAGATCAGAATCATATCCGAGCAGACCTCATGCAGACTTTGCTCGTTACCACCGATTAGAGCATGTAATGTCTAGATTGATTTTTATCTGCAGAAGTATCATTCACGAAGCGATGCGCAATATGATATACGGCCGAAGGTACGCCAGCATATTTAGTCATAGAAATTAATCTGCACGCTGCTATCCAGCATATCTATCACACCGGTCTAATAATTCACAGTAAAGGCGTGGCCGTCACACACTCTAGTAGTTATGTAGCACATTAAGCACCTCAAACTAGGCAAGGGATCGCACCCTTGACTCACTACTGACAATTAGTTCATCCTTTTTTCTCCATCAAGGCCGGATGAATGACGGGGATGAAATTCAGATGGCCCATTCCTCTAGTTAGCGGCCCTGTCTGGCAATCTCACAGTGGGTGATTTACATGGAGTTATCCCACAGCTGGCCTAATCGGGTCAGAGACCTGTAGGCTATAACAGTTCCCCACATACCTCAATGCATTAACACACTGTTAAATGATATTCACGCTTGAGTGATAGCAGCGATCAGGTGGAGGGACCGCGATGAATACTTTGATAAGAGGTCTGGGCGTTTGTGATTTAATGAGATTGCTCTTTGCTTTCGAAAGTGGCAGTATAATGTTTACTTTTGCACACCTCAGTACACAATAATACTTTGTGTACAAACATGCCACAGTCTGGGAGGAATACGACGGCATACAACAACAGGCAATGATTTGCACAGTGCCGTGCCTGTGTCCTAAATGAATAGGGAAAAATTCCAAAATACAGTTTATGACAATTGGCTAACCATAGGTGGGTTGATTGAAATGACTGCCGTTTCCTGGTATTTGACATTTCTTTCAGCTAAATTGTTGAATTCTCTTTCAATAGAGCAAGAATGTGATAATGACAAGGTGTCAGGGAGGAAAATAATAATATTAATACACGACACACATACATTCTTTTCATACATAAACATAAAAACTGCCTTAAAATACACCATTCAGAAGTAGTTAACCGTACGCTTGTGTTCTCATTCAGCTACACAAAGACCTGCACAGCAAACATGGCAGATTACAAATCTCAAGAAGGCTTCTAAAATTGACCATTTCTAGAGTTAAGAGGACAAAATAGCAACACAAACAGGGAAGGTTTGATTCCCAAGCAGCAAAATGATGAGTTTCTCTGTGTAGGTATACTGTCTGTCAGACAACATCTCATAGAGATAATAGCATTGCAGTGGAAAGTAAATGGAGTTTGTTAAAGCAGGTGACAGCGTGGGGTGACCTTATCAAAGCGTGATAAAGAGGAAATGGGGACAAAAATCAAAATAGCAGTGGAGAAGCAGCCCACCACAGCTGTTGCTCTCTGCGCTGGATGTGGAGATGGCTTGGGGTTTCTTTTTTTGGGTTTTGGTGATAGGGAGGGTTGTTATTTGTTACTGAGTGGAATGAATTGCTCTGTTGAAAAGTTCTAAAGACAATGCCACCTTATGACAAATTACACAAAAAACCGCCAAACAAATTATAATGTAAACAACTAAAATTTATTATATTCATGCTCAAGAAGAAGTTATAATATATCAAATTATCTTTTATTATTACTTTTTAACACAATAATGATATATATATATAACTAATTAAAGGTGTTCATAGATTGCCATGTATTCCAAATGAAATGCCAAATCTAACTGTTAAAACGTCCTCGGGATCTAAGCCCCAGTGCCTTGAAGAACCAGCCCGGGCTGTAAGTGGCACAAATTAACTTGAAGCTAGAAGAAATTTGAGGAACAAGGCTCTTCTCCCCTCACCTCTCCGAGTGCACAGGGCAGGCACCAGGGGGATCAGCTTGCATAACTTAACCGTTGAAGTAGTATCACATAAAGAACTTTCTGAAAAAATGTGACAGTTTCGGCCCCCCTCCATATTTCAGATGTTTTGAGAGAGATGACTTCGGCTTGGTTGCCTCAAACCAACTTTTATCCTGTACACTCAGAATTAATGACGGGAATTACAGGGTCTGTTCATAACAGACATACAGCATTCATATCAAAAGAAAATGAGCGCGAACCTCCTCAGTCAATATTGATGGGTTCGATTTTACTGTCCATCTGTAGTCAATTTTAGCCCTAGTAAAATATATATATATAAATAAAATGTTACAAAATCCAAGAGTCTCTTAGCAAAGATTGAAAGCGGCAACACTGACCTGCAAAAATAACCTTTCAGCCTTTTTTGTCCATTATTTTTTCATCCCGTTTTTGAGAAAGCTTTGCCTCAGATTAAACACTTCAGACATAATACAGTAAAATTTTTACTAGAGGTCGACCGATGTATCGGTTTTGTAGATTAAACGGCACCGATTGTTGATTGCTGGAATTATTGGCAAAAATCCATGCCGATAGTTTTCCGGGTTGTGTCCATTGCTGGAGTGGCTGACAAGGCTCCGCTGTCATTGTACAGTACGAGAGCGGCCTCTAGAGGCAAAAGCACTGACACCACGTACTGTTTGTTTTGACACGTGACACTGTGCGCTGCACAGAGCGGGACACTTCAGATGCGTTTAAAACAGACAATAAAATGTGTATACAGTACACTATAGTGCATGTTTTCATATCATTACTAAGTAATTAATTTTTTTGACTAGATGCTGCATTAGTGGAGAAAGAACAGCAGTATGTTTGCTATCAAGGTTGAGAGGATGAGAACATTAGCATCACATCAAATGATTAAAAAAAAATGTGACCAAAACACTGAAAAGTCTGATTGAAATGTTTAATGTCACGATCGTTACCATCTATTTGCATTAGTTTATATGCAGCTGGTCACATTAATGCATTTGTTAGCCAGCGAAGTTGCAAATTTAAAGCTGTACGTGATAAAGCCAACAATATGTTCATTCAGCCAACATAAAGCCTGCCTGTGTCCCAGAGCGCCATTCACATAGTTTTTCGTTAAATTACATTATATTTGTCCCAAATATGTACATAATGACTTTACTCTAGTCTGTACAATTGTGTATTGTGCATTTTTCAGTGAAACGATTGTATTTATAGACTCTAATAGAGTCTGAATGCTTCATATAGAGAGCTATTAATATAGATTGCGCTTTTTCTTTACGTTTTGCCGAGGGGGTTTTTTGTTGAACATTGAACTTCAAACTCATCAATGCCGCTTTTGATCATTCTTGAAGGGAACTTCTGATCGTTTGGTGTTTAAATTGTTTTAGACCACCAATTTTTTTTATTGGAACTAAAACCCGGAAAAACCCAAGTTCTCCTCCGAATTTGTCTGCGTGACGCTTTTTGCCCGGTGTGCGACTGCCATATTTTGTTATTTAGATTAGTTAATAATCACGTGTTCTAGAATAGAAGCAATTAAAGTGTGAGAGCATTCATACAATATCCATATGTATGGATCTATGGCCTTTTTGTAGATATTTAAAGATGGCCATCTAGTTAGAGTGTGTTAATTTCAACATCTACTAATACATTTTTACATTTTAAAGTTGCTTCTGTTAATATTAGTTAATGAACTATGGACTAACTTTAATGATCAATATATAATTCATATTTAATATTAATATTTTTATTCATGAAAGTATGGTTCAGTGTGTTTATATATATAGTAAAGCACGATTTTCATTCTGTGTCCATTTTAAAAATCGGTTGATTAATCGGTATTGGCCAGTGTGGTCCACCTATCGGTACTGGTAAAATCCGCTGTCGTCGACCTCTAAAAATAAACAGAAATATTTCAAAAGGAATTAAAGAAAACAATTTAGATTTAATAAGATTTGAATGTCATGGGGAAAAAGACAAGTCCTGACACAAACACATTTCAAAGAGAAGACACTTCCGTCACAGCCCTCAGTTGTCAGTTAAGGTCAAATAAAAGCCTGAGTCTGAGTCATTGCCTCATCTTTATTACTCTTTTAGTGAGAGAAACATACCGACTACAAAAAAACGAGGACAGAAGGTCTAAATATAAATGTCAGATGATGCTTTGCTTCAATACAAGTTCTTATTACAAGGCCCAGACTGACTTTTACCACATTTTTGCATAAGAGACAAGTGAATGGTGCTCCCTAATCTGAAGTGTTACCAAATGTTTAAATAAAGAGTACTACAGTTGTACTAGCACCAGAAAGCACAATCAATGTATGCTGTATTATGTTAAAAAAACATTAAATGTATGGGCATGCAATGTATGGGGCACTGAATATAATTTTATGATTATGCAAGCACAGAAAGCTCTGGGCAAGTGCGGCAGCTTCTAACTAACAGCAAGACAAATAGGAGGTTTGATGCAATTCCAAGACAAATAAATAATGAAATCATTAAACTACTGCATTACAACAAGTAATCGGCTTAATCGCACAACAAACAGAAGAGGGACATGGGCCTACAGCACCCAGATACAAGGAAAAACATGAGAAGACATGCCAGAAGATGTCAGTGTAGTGCAAAATAAACCATCAGAAATACAAATGGCAAATTACCTCAGTATATCATTCTCCTATTATTCATCTGTAAACCCCAGTATGTCAAGATTTGTCCTTCTGACTATCTCAACCCCCTTCTGCAAACTCTCCCCTCTCTTCGGAGAACCATCAGAGGCAGCGTTTTTGGCAAGCTGCTTGCAATTGATTATGTGTCTGCTTTTAATGAATATGGGGATGATTAACAGTCCCATATCTCCTGCAATAGAAGGGAAGATTGGTGTACACTGATAGATGAGAAGTTAAGCACAAGAGAGAAAGCAAATGGTAGTTCACTGCTGTCATTGCCTCTGACACCAGACTTCCACATAAACTGATGCAGGGTTGCCAAAACAAGCTTGCTTCATTCATCAACAGCTCTAATTAGGTTGTCGAAAGCACTTATTACATTGAGAGCACAAACCGTTCAATCGTAATGGGAGTGAAAGCTATTGATGGTGGCTACTGCAGATTCAGAATTATTAGAACTACAGGAATGCAAATTGACTCAAATTTAATAAACCTGGCAACACTTCTGGCATTTAACTGTTAGTGCCGTGCAAGGAGAGTTTTGAAAATCCAATACAGTGTCTAGTCTTGTTATTAAAATTTTGTGAGATATTATATCATGCTACCTGATATACTAATGTTTTATGCATTCAAAACAGTGTATTTTTGTTCTGTGGACTGTGCACTGTGGTTCAAAATTGTGAATCTGTTTTTGTGAGATAAAAAAAAAACTCAACACAAAATTTTTTTTTAAATAAATAATATTCAAATTAGAACACATAAACTTTGCTATCTCCAACAAAACTGAAAACACTTCACTCAAAAATCCCATTACATACACTTATTTTTCAGATTTTCTCAGATTATGTCCCATGCTTGGACTAGAAATCCCTGTCCCCGTGTATGACATTACATCTTTTTATTTTATTCATTTATTTATTTGTAATTATAGGATTGATGATATTAATTTATTCACGTTTTTGCTAGAACTCGGGTCTGAATGTCCCAAGTCCACCTGATCAAACCGATTCCAAATTTGTTAGTTTGCACTTTAAATCAAGGGTCGTCCAGCGAGCCAGTGATTCTTGGGATCTTTTAACAAATTTAATATGTGTTTTACTGGCCACAGTCAACACAATTATGATTATTTGTAAACTCTTAACAGAGGTAATTATTATAAGTAAGCTACGAGATAAGTAGCAAGCAAGGATCGTTTGGCATAGGTTTAACCTTGAAATTATATGAACCAAGACATTCTTCTTTATAAATGAAACATGAATTTATTGGCTAATCTAGATTACATAAAACCTAACTAAAACATACACATACACACAAAGATTCAAGGAAATGAGTTGACGGAGTTGCATGAAGTTTTCAAAGTCCTAACTCGTTTAACGAGTTGTTTTAAATTCAGCCTAGGAGAACACTAAGCAGCGATTGTCTTATCTTTACTGTTTAATTCAATTCTACACCAGTTCAGTTGAGTTGAAGAGTTTGTTCGTTTACTTGCGTTCTTTGGCTTGACAGCTGAAAGCGGAGGTGATTCAGTCGCTGTAGCGGGCTTCCTTGATGTCTGTTGAGGGGAATTCCTTCGCTTATTGGCTGTTGATCTGACGTTGGAATGACTTATGGGTGACGTCCTTTTGGGGAACCCCTCTCGTAGTAGTTGATTGCCGGTTTGACGCAGAGGCTTGAGTAGTTCGGTTAAAGTCTGAGTTTGTAAGACTTTCAAGTTCTCTGAAGATCGCGAAGTCTAACTGAAATGTCTGAGTTCTTGGATGGTCTTGGCTATGCGGTGGTATGGCGGGGCGCTTTGTCGCGCTCACCAAGGTGAAAGCGTTCTTTTGAGTGAGAGTGCGAGCCCAGCAGAAGACAACTAAGCCAGAGGGCTTTGTGTCCATTTTTAAGCAGGCTGACTTTTGTCCAGCCCACAGTTCGCTTGTCCAATCAGATGGTGGCATGCTGTTTGTTGTTTGGAGAGTATTTCTGCAAGTTTTTAAAGAACTTCTTATAAAACTATCATCACCGGAAAAATAATGCTGAATATCAATTATTCATTTACACCAATGTTCGGCGAATAAGACAAGCTCTCATTCAAGCTCAAACAACAGGTATTTTGTATACACAGTAATCGTAATTAACTAAAAATAAAAGTTATAAAGCAACGATTAAGATATCGTGGTTTCAATAACACATCACACACATTTAAGACATAAAACATATTATTTGTGAATATAGTTACTCCAATACTTTCAATGATTTTTTAATGATTGTCTTCTGAATTGTCTGTGTACATTCTGTTTTTTTGGAATGCAAAGGAAGTAAGGGTTTCGGTAATGCGGGAAGCTGGTGGTCGAAAATCATGGGATAGTCATGTGGCGTCACGCTGTACATCCTGTGCATTATTTAACTCTTTTCCTGTTCTGGACATAATGGTTCTATGCATCCACGATCACGAGGCATCCATATGTCGTCAAAAGGCTTTTCAGCTCTGGTACAAAAGGTCTCTGTGGTATCTCTTGATTAGATTAATTCAAAGCCTCATGATGGTGATCCAGTGGCATCTCCGTATCCTGTATATGAAATCCCTACACCCGTTTCAAGATAATGCCAACAAAACTTATTCATGTAGTTCTTAAACAAAAATGGATTAGGTTATCTTCCAAGTGAAATTAATGTAATTAAAGTAAGTTGTGACAAAATGACAAGAATTGTGTTGCTTTATCTCATTTTAATTAAGTAAACTGAACATGCAGTGAAAGTATGTTTTACCAGAGTAACTTAATTGGCCAAACTTGTCTGAGTTGAGAACACGTTCTTATGTCAGAAAGGCAACATGACTGCACAGGAGTAAAAGAGGTACTCTAAAGACTAAGCTGTATTTAGTAGGAGGGGGGGGCATGTTGTAAACAAAACAAAAGAACTGTGTTTTTCCTCTGGAACAGATTTTTTGTTTTAATTGTTTTACCAAAAAAAAAAAAACTCAAAGATTTAGCAAATGCAGCCAACTACTTGTTGCACAGGGTGATAATATTTTTTTTTCATTGCAACATACAGTACATTGTCTTTTCCAGACTTTTCTATTTATTTATTTTTTTTGCAACTATATGCATCATGATTTTGACTCAATATACATTCTGACTTAATTTAACCAGTTCAGACATTAAATGATACACAGACAATGATGAGAACGTATAAATAATTGTTATTTAGTATCAATAGTGTCATTAGCTCTATTGTTTTGTTGAAATTACCATTTCCTTTGAAGTCCCCATTATTGTGATCAATGAGACTTGGAAACCTAATGTATCCTGCTCTTTTCAATAAAATTTCTCCTTGAAGAAGAGCAGACTTTGTTCTAAAACACTAACTTAGGTCCTATATGTAATACAATAGCATAATCAATTTAATGGGTCAAAATATGGTCTTTCTTTGAACTTATAGAGCAGTTTTGTCTAATAACAGCTTGTTTCTGACCTAACCACACACTCCACTCATCACCACCACAATAGAAGCCCCCATTACCATTGTCAGAGACTGCTTAATTACTTTGAGGCAATGAATTAACTTGAATTCTGAACTCATCAGGGTTTACAGTGTAGGTGTGAGTTCAGACTCAATTATACAACAGTTCTCAGTGATGAAACTGCTTCAACTCTACAACCAATCCCACAAAGCACCAGACACCCAGATGAATGTCTCGGAGGTTCTCATATTCTCACCTGTCTCCAGCCTGACATTATCTTCATGAGGAAGAACTACTTTGATGTTATCAACCATGACCATATGGGTGTGAATTTAATCCAACCAGAGATTAGACCCACCTGCCTCAATTCATGTTCTGCCCTTAAAACCAACCTCTAACTTTACCGCTTCATTTTGCTTCTTTTAATTATTGTCAAGGAAATTCTAGAAGGAAAAACTTGATTTATTTAAGTTTGCTTGTGGAAAACTCATGACTATGATTTGATACATACGTGACATGTGTTGCTATGTGGTTACTAAGGTGTTCTGAGAATTGATTTGAAAATATATTTTAAATTCCAATTTAATTTAATTTAATTTGAATTAAAGCCTAAGGTAATAAACAGAATGCAAAACTGCAATTCAGAACTGAATGTAAGGAAGTAGAATTAAAATTAGACAAAAAAAGTATAAATTAAAGATTTAAATGTTGGCTTGACAAAGCCTTGTTTGAATTTATAAAATTGTGGTAACACTTTAGATTAGGGAACACATATTCACTATTAACTAAGACTTTTGCCTCAGTAAACTCCTAAATTGCTGCTTATTAATAGTAAGGTGGTTGTTAAGCTTAGTTATGGGGTAGGATCTAAAATATGTTACCCTGGACCACAAAACCAGTCATAAGGGTAATTTTTTTTAATTGATATTTATACATAATCTGAAAGCTGAATAAATAAGCTTTCCATTGATGTATGGTTTGTTAGATACAACAGCTGAGATACAACTATTTGAAAATCTAAAATCTGAGTGCAAAAAAATCTAAATATTAAGAAAATTGCCTTTAAAGTTGTCCAAAGAAGTTCTTAGTCATGCATATTACTATCAAAAATTACAAAATTTGAAGAAATTTACAAAATATCTTCATGGAAAAATGATCTTTACTTAATATCCTAATGATTTTTGGCATAAAAAAAATCTATAATTTTGACCCATACAATGTATTTTTGGCCATTGCTACAAATATACCCCAGCGACTTAAGACTGGTTCCCTTTCATGGGAACTTCGAACTGCGTCCTCTAGGGGTCGCTATGGGGAACGCCTCGTCGTGACCCGTGTCTAAAGCATACATTGAAAAAACACCAACAACACGTTGGCCGGCGACAGCCATGACGTCACTACCGGCACGACTATAGTATAAATTGGGCGCCGGGAGAACACATCATCCTCTTCTTCGTCTTCATTGACTGTTTTGTTGAAGCGTGCATTTCTGTGGTAAGAGCGATCTCTTTTCATATCATTATGGTGAGCACTAGCAAAGCGTTTAGAGGATGTGTGCATCTGTGTCGTCGCTATTTGACACCTGATGACAAACACGATCTCTGCGTTTTTTGTTTGGGTGAGGAGCATGCACGTGATGTCCTTGAGGGGGCAATCGGCGTGCATTGCGAGCGTTTTTTCAATGAAAAAGCTCTGCTCTCATTTGTCTCTCTTTTCGAGGAAAGACGGGCAGCCATCTGCTTCCCACGATTCAGGTCCCGCCGCTGCTGAGGCACGGAGGAGAATGAGCTCGTGGGGATCGCAGGTGGATCTGGCCGATGAGTTTGAAGAGGGGTTTCCCTCTTGCGATCGTCGGCTGTGGACGAGAGTGAGCCGCTGGAGAATGATGTTATTCATAACTTGTCCTGCTGGGTTTTGCCCAGGAAGAGCAGGAAATGTCTGAGGAGAGCGAAGAAGCTGAGGCTGAGCCTTCCCAATCCTCCTGCCCTGCGTATGATGAGCTTTTGAAAGTTATGGATCGTGTCACGGCGAGGCTTTACCTGCCATGAAGCGGGTGAAGAAAGTGACGTTGCGAGGTCATCTCGATGAACGTTATTTTTTCTGGCCATAACCTTCCAGCTCAGGTGAGCCTTCCATTTCTTTCTGATTTGCATACTGAGATCGAGAAGGAATGGAAAAGGCCGTTTTTTCCTCACGCTTTCGGCACATACAAGTGATGCCAACATCGAGGCGATGCGCGAAAGCGTTTATGAGAAGATGCCCTATAGAGAGACGCTGGCCAGCTATCTCTCTGTGGGTGAGACATCCTCTCTTAAGACTCCATCATTGACATCTCGCTCGAATGTCAGGGCATACGCAGCTGCAGCAGGTCGGGCTGTCGCTTCATTGCACACGATGGTGATGTTCCAAGCATATCAGGCTGACCTGCTGAAAGATCTGGATAAAGGAGGTCCAGGTCTGAGCCCGAACAACCCAGGGGTCCTGGCCCATCTCGGTTTGAGGATCAGAGACTGGCTCAGAAGGCTATTGTCGCGGCTCGCGCTCCTCCCCCGCGGGAAGGGGTAGGAAGAATCGCGGGTCAAAGGAAGGTAGGTAAAAGACCTAAGGGATGGGATCCAGACAGGGCATCAGTGCTTTTTTGTCAGAGTGATACTTCAGTATCTACTCATTCCTTTGGGGGTTTTACATCTGCCCTCATCTTCCCCTTCCTAATTCCCCTGTAACCACCTTCTCCACCTGACCGAGGTTAGGTGGGAATTTCCTGCATTACAGTCTCCTATGCTGGACCTATGATGTTTGGTTGGTTCTATGGCTTCATAGTGACCACCTTACTGATGGTCCGGACCAGAGGCTTCTTCGGACGGGGCTCCAACGCGGGAACCATAGGTGTGCTCGTAATGCTATCCATTTCTAATATACAGGTGCATCTCAATAAATTAGAATGTCGTGGAAAAGTTCATTTATTTCAGTAATTCAACTCAAATTGTGAAACTCGTGTATTAAATAAATTCAATGCACACAGACTGAAGTAGTTTAAGTCTTTGGTTCTTTTAATTGTGATGATTTGGCTCACATTTAACAAAACCCTACCAATTCACTATCTCAACAAATTTGATTACTTCATAAGACCAATAAAAAAAAACATTTTTTAGTGAATTGTTGGCCTTCTGGAAAGTATGTCAATTTACTGTACATGTACTCAATACTTGGTAGGGCTCCTTTTGCTTTAATTACTGCCTCAATTCGGCGTGGCATGGAGGTGATCAGTTTGTGGCACTGCTGAGGTGGTATGGAAGCCCAGGTTTCTTTGACCGTGGCCTTCAGCTCATCTGCATTTTTTGGTCTCGTTTCTCATTTTCCTCTTGACATTACCCCATAGATTCTCTATGGGGTTCAGGTCTGGTGAGTTTGCTGGCCAGTCAGGTACACCAACACCATGGTTATTTAACCAACTTTTGGTGCTTTTGGCGGTGTGGGCAGGTGCCAAATCTTGCTGGGAAATGAAATCAGCATCTTCGAAAAGCTGGTTAGCAGAAGGAAGCATAAAGTGCTCCAAATTTTCTTGGTAAATGGGTGCAGTGACGTTGGTTTTCAAAAAACACAATGGACCAACACCAGCAGATGACATTGCACCCCAAATCATCACAGACTGTGGAAACTTAACACTGGACTTCAAGCAACTTGGGCTATGAGCTTCTCCACCCTTCCTCCAGACTCTAGGACCTTGGTTTCCAAATGAAATACAAAACTTGCTCTCATCTGAAAAGAGGACTTTGGACCACTGGGCAACAGTCCAGTTCTTCTTCTCTTTGCAGGTAAGATGCCTCTGACGTTGTCTGTTGTTCAGGATTGGCTTAACAAGAGGAATACGACAACTGTAGCCAAATTCCTTGACACGTCTGTGTGTGGTGGCTCTTGATGCCTTGACCCCAGCCTCAGTCCATTCCTTGTGAAGTTCACTCAAATTCTTGAATCGATTTTGCTTGACAATCCTCATAAGGCTGCGGTTCTCTCGGTTGGTTGTGCATCTTTTTCTTCCACACTTTTTCCTTCCACTCAACTTTCTGTTAACATGCTTGGATACAGCACTCTGTGAACAGCCAGCTTCTTTGGCAATGTATGTTTGTGGCTTACCCTCCTTGTGACGGGTGTTAATGATTGTCCTCTGGACAACTGTCAGATCAGCAGTCAACATGATTGTGTAGCCTAGTGAACCAAAATGAGAGACCATTTTGAAGGCTCAGAAAACCTTTGCAGGTGTTCTGAGTTGATTAGCTGAGTGCATGTCACCAGATCTAATTTGTTTATTATAGTGAATTGGTGGGTTTTTGTTAATGTGAGCCAAAATCATCACAATTAAAAAAAAAACAAAGACTTAAACTACTTCAGTCTATTTACATTGAATTTATTTAATACACGAGTTTCACAATTTTGAGTTGAATTACTGAAATAAATTAAATTTCCACGACATTCTAATTTATTGAATGCCCTGTATATTATATATAGACGATATATATATATAAATAATGCACCTTTATATATATAGTATATATATCTATGTGGCTAGTATCCCGATCCAATTCGCAGTCGCCCTGTAAACGCCGCTGCCACAACTGATCCCTACGCACAACCACCTGTGCGCGATGAGTGGCGCACCTTGAGCTCGTTCCCGCTGGCCTTAAAAGCCAGGGGAAGAGACACCAGCGGGGGAGCACCCCAGGGCTCCAGGCGGCATTAACGATTGTTCTCCTTATTTCACAGAATCTGAGGGCACCCAGGGAGAGGGATCTGCACCCCGGCACTTCACCCCACGAGCGCCAGTGTGAGACGGGCACCGAGCACCAATCAAGGGCACGTGTGATCAGTGTGTGGATCAAATAAATCACCCTCCGGGGCTCTTCGACCAGTACCGAGTCTGTGCTCTCATTCACCCCACGACATATGGTGGAGAATGCAAGCAACTACGTAAATAGAGCACGAGGTCCCCGCACCCACCCGAGTCGTATAGTCCGCAGCGGCCCTACGTATACCGGAAGCTCGCCGGCCGGCTATAGAGGAGGAAGTCAAGAAGATGATCCAACTCGGAATCATCGAGCCCTCCCGTAGCCCGTGGGCCAGCCCCATCGTGATGGTTCCAAAGCCGGACAACACCCTCAGTTTCTGTAACGACTTCAGGAAGGTTAATCAAGTTTCCGCCTTCGACGGATATCCTATGCTGCGATATCTTGGACCGGCTGGGCAAGGCTTGATGCATCAGCACCTTGGACCTCACCAAAGGCTACTGGCAGGTGCCCCTGTCCCCCGAGTCCCGGGAGAAGACAGCCTTTAGCACTCCCAATGGCCACTGGCATTACCGGGTGCTACCCTTTGGCCTACACGGGGCACCAGCCACGTTTCAGCGGTTGATGGATATCTTGCTCCGGCCCCACCAAGCCTATGCCGTGGCTTACTTGGATGATGTCGTCATTCACTTCGAGGGTTGGGAGACTCACCTAGAGCGTCTACGGAGGGTGTTGATGGAGCTCCGGCGGGCTGGCCTGACGGCCAACCCCAAGAAGTGCCACCTCGGCCTCACCGAAGCGAAATACCTGGGGTACAAGATCGGAAGAGGGCTCATCATGCCCCAGGACAAAAAGGTCGAGGCGGTAAAGAAGTTCCCACGCCCCGCCAATAAGACGCAGGTACGGGCCTTTTTGGGGTTGGCGGGCTACTACCGATGCTTCATTCCGAACTTCTCCTCTATAGCCTGCTCCCTGTCAGACCTGACCAAGAAGGGGCAGCCGGAGAGGATAAACTGGACTCCCGAGACCGAAGCCGCCTTCCAGGCCCTCAAGACGGCCCTGACGTCCTCCCCGGTCCTGCATGCCCCAGACTTCGGCTGCCCCTTCACCCTATATACGGACGCCTCCGGCACCGGTTTAGGGGCAGTCCTCTCCCAGCTCCGGGATGGAGAGGAACACCCCATAGTCTACATCAGCCGGAAACTCTCCCCCGCGGAGACCAGGTACGCCACCCTGGAGAAGGAGGCCCTGGCCATAAAGTGGGCAGTCCTGGAGTTGAAATACTACCTCTGGGGCCGCCGGTTCACCCTCGTCACCGACCATGCGCCACTAGAGTGGATGTCCAGGGCGAAGGACACGAACGCCCGGGTGACGCGGTGGTTCCTCACAATCCAGGACTTCTGCTTCCATGTACAACATCGGGCCGGGGCCGATCACGGGAATGCGGACGGTCTCTCCCGGGGCTGGTCCGGTTGGGCAGGTCTGGCAGGTAACCAGAAATCCCCCCCCCGTAATACCCCCACAACGAGTTGTGTGTTTCCCCACAGGACCAGGGCGACGCCTAGGGGGGGGGATGTGGCGAGTATCCCGAGTCCAGATTAGCGTCGCCCTGGAAACGCCGCTGCCCCACTGATCACCGACGCACAACACCTGTGCGCGATGAGTGGCGCACCTGGAGCTCGTTCCCGCTGGCCTTAAAAGCCAGGAGAAGAGACACCAGAGGGGGAGCACCCCAGAGCTCCAGGCGGCATTGACGATTGTTCTCCTTATTTCACAGAATCTGAAGGCACCCAGGGAGAGGGATCTGCACCACGGCACTTCACCCCACGAGCACCAGTGTGAGACGGGCACCGAGCACCAGTCATCAAGGGCACGTGTGATCAGTGTGTGTGTGCAAATAAATCACCCTCCGGGGCTCTTTCGACCAGTACTGAGTCTGTGTTCTCATTCACCCCGCGACAATATATATATATATATATGGGTGTGTGTTAATTCGCTGGTGGGTGGGTACCCTTCTGCTATCTTTCTTCAGTGTTTCCCGGACCTGTGTGTGTCTCTTTCTGTCCTTTTCTAGGGTAGGTCCTCTGTGAGCACCCCCCTCTGCTGGATTCAGAAACCTGGTGCTCGACTTGCAGTGTTTATTTCAGTTGTCGATATATGTTCAGACGGTACGATAATCCGGGTTTCAGCTTCATACTTCCTGGTTTATGCGGCCAGGTCACAGGCTTCTGCGTGAGCCTTCTTGATCATCAGGCCCCCGCCACGGCACTGCAAAAATTTCCTGGACATCCGAGCTGGGCTTATGCTTTCAGGCTGCCCAGTCTGGTACACCGTATCTAGGTCGCCCTGATGGGCTTCCTGGTCACCAGGATATCCCCTCTTCCTGAGGCATAGAGCGGGAGGCATAGATGGCATTACGAGAACCTTCCTGTGTAAACGCTGTCTCTGGCAGTGCTCCCCTCACCTTTCAGGGTTGTATTTGAGCTTGCCTCTCCAGTTTGGCCCAGTACTTCCGGGTATCTGTCAACAGATGCTTGGAAAACTCTTAAATCCAAATACTATAGTAAGTGCACACGTTAAGCTTTGCGCACTCTCTAAAAATCCATGCCTGGTAATGGTGCAACTTATTGCTTTTCTGCCTACTTTCTAAATCCCCATAATTGGTAGTCCACACTCTGGAAGCATCGCTCTCCTCACCATTGAGGGTTTTTGTGAGTATGGTGTTTTCTTTCGAGCGTTTAATTCTCTCTGATGAGTTGGATTCCTCACTCCATGGGCTGCAGATGCTTGGAAAACTCTAAATCCATGCTATGATAAGTGCACACTTTAAGCTTTGTGCACTATCTAAAAATCCACATAAGTGGTAATTGTGCACATAATGCTTTGCGCACTTTCTAAAAATCCACATAGCTGGTAAGTGTGCACGTTATGCTTTGTCCACTTTTCTAAAATCCACATAGTTGGTAAGTGTGCACTTTATGCTTTGCCCACTTTTCTGGAATCCTGTATGTAAGGGTTACTCGTTATTAACCTCGTTCCCTTTCTCTGATTTTTGGTTTAGACCCCGGTACCTTTGGGCTCCACTCAACTAGTGTGTCTCTTCGACACACTCTGGAAGCATCGCTCCCCTCACCATTGAGGGTTATTGTGAGCATGGTGCTTTCTTTCGAGCGTTGACATTGCACCCCAAATCCGAAGCATAAGGTAAACTACTGCTAGCCGTTCCAGCATTGGAACATGCTGTAGGTAGAGCTCCCTTCTCGGATTGAGAACTGGGTGTGTTGTTCCCTCAGCTAAGTAAATTATTGCTAGTTGTTCTAGCTTTGGAACATGCTGCAGGTCGAGTCTCCTCTTGTTTGAGAACTAGGGGTGTTGTTCCCTCAGCTAAGTAACTGCTAGCTGTTCCACCTTTGGAACATGCTGTAGGTCGAGCTCCCTCTCGATTGAGAGCTGGATGTTTGCTCCCTTAGAGTTTAACAGAGTTTTGCTACTAGGGGTCTGTTGAGACAGTTTCTTCAGCATATACAGAGAAATGTGTGGGGGGGGCGGTAGCCCCTGTGTGACCGGCCAAGACTTAGTATGATTCTAGGCTCTTGGTCGTATTCCCTGAAAGGAATCTATTCCTGATTCCAAGCATTGAGCTCTACCCCGGGCCCAAGAGTCTGGCCCTAACAGGTAAGTATTTTTGGGTATGTAGCCTAGGCTTTGCCGTAGGGAATAATGTCACTGAGAGCCGTCTAACGTCCCAGGGTCGACTCCCATGGCAATATGGTAGAGTTGGTACTTAGTGCTCGCCATGGTTTATGGCATGCACTCCCCTCAGCATGGTGGCGTGGGTGTATCGTTCCCCATAGCGATCCCTAGAGGTCGCAGTTTCGAAGTTCCCATGAAAGGGAACTTCTCGGGTTACTTATGTAACCATGGTTTCCTGATTAGGGATCGAGACACTGCGTCCTCTAGGTTTCTGGCCATGCTGCGGACGCAAGCTTCAGATGAAGAAGTGGATGATGTGTTCTCCTGGTGCCTATTTATACTGTAGTCGCGCCGGTAGTGACGTCATGGCTGTCACCGGCCAACGTGTTGTTGTTGTTTTTTGAATGTATGCTTCAGACATGGGTCATGACGAGGCATTCCCCATAGCGACCCCATTAGGACGCAGTGTCTCGTTCCCTACTCAGGGAACCATTGTTACATAAGTAACCTGAGACGTTTTGTGGTCCAGGGTCACAAATTTGTCATGCAGAATAAGGCATTAATATTGCTTTATAAGTACTAAAAAACAGGCAATATGATAGTAATATACATGCTAATAACTTCTTAATAGTGATCTTTAAAATAAAAGTGTTACCAAAATTGTTTAAAATTAGAAATTTGAAGGTTTATAGACCTTGCAAAAAGAGAGAACAATATGTTCTATAACGATAGATGTAATAATTAAATGACAGCTAGACAGACAGAACAATAGACAGAAAGAACTAAAACAACGGATAGAATGATGGGTAGATAGATAGACAGACAGACCGCAGACAGACAGACCCCGCACCTTCTGTGGCCTTATTTGGAAATTGCCCCATATTCAGGTTGGGCAATATGTCATATTCAAGGATACAGCACTAATGCTGCTGAAGGGTACACTTATTGGCAATTACATCAGAGTCCTGGTTCCTCCCAAGGTTTCTTCTTCATTCTATTTAATCTTCGGGAGTTTTTTCTTGTCATTGTCACCAGCTCACTGGGGCTTGTACGGCACCATTCTTCGTAAAGCTGTTTTGGAACAATTTGTATTGGGAAAAGTGCTATACAAATAAATTGAATTGAACAGAATTTACTCTTATCCATTTCAAAATACCTGCACACATGAGCACACACAATATCCCATAAGACAGTTTAACAGATTTATTCACAGTACATTTGTTTTTCGTAAGTCAATATCGCCTCTCTCTGCTCGGAATTTGATATCAACCTACTCGGGACACCACCACAGGGGGGGAGCTGAAACAGCTTAAAGCCATGCCAATGGCAGAAATACAAACAGAAAAAAAGATTGGGGTCCAAAGGCCAGTGTGATGAAGTATCTGGGATTAGGTCACAATCTCCCTTTTCTGATTACTGCATCAAGTAGCAACTGCAGAAATGTATGTAGGGGTAGCAACAGAAGAATGTAGCCTGAGAGACAAATTAAGAAGGAAATGAGCACAATCACTGTCCAATATATGATCCGTGTGGAAAGAGACAGCTGGGGCAGTCTTGTTGTAGTAAAGCTGAGAACGGTGCCGAATCAAAATTGCAAAATGACGAACGGATGGGGTGTGCGTGTGGTATGGAGGGCATGGCGCATGATCGACCCTGACGTGATGAGAAAACTAAGCGGACTTACTTATCGGGGGCATAAAGCAGTCCTGTCTTAAACTCTGTCTATACCATTGCAGCTGTGCTGTACCCACTGCTGTACACTTGAGGCGATGATGACCCTACCGACCCATGTGCCCAACGTCCGGAAGGAACCCACAACGCTGCAATCGTGATTCGTTCGTGGTGGGGAAGGATGGTGGGAGATTGGACGTACTACTATATGAACAGGATGGGCAAAGCAGATTAGACCAGAAAGCTTTATGTAAGAGTCATTATTACACAAAGTCTCAAGCCTCACACAGCACTAATACGAAAGAGGGGGTCAGTATTAAAGTCCACTGTGAGTTCAGCGGCACACAGGCGCAGTGTATATAGGCGATGACCATAGTACAACATATGGAGGACCTTCCTTATAAATGAAGAAAGAACATGAGTGCTCCTCTTTGAAACATGACCAGAACAACTCTAAGCGACAGTTGACAGCATAATTATATTGTACTCAATTTTGGCGGGCGTAATTATGATAAGTGTAAGAACCGCTTGTGAAATGTTACCGTCCAACTAAAATAAAAAATGCAAAAAAAATACTACGACTATTAATAAAAAAAATAATATAATAAAGTCATAATACGAGGTTTTAAGCAAGCTTCAATTTATACATAATAAGTAACCAACTACAATCCAGTACAATCTGAAATTTAACAGGTAAGAGGCAACTATCACAAGTATCTGTAATAGTATAAGGAACACTAAATGGAAAACTAAGGATGAAAAAGTAACAAATGCACAGATATAAACCATGAATTCGAAGGTGTGTAAGATATGAAAGACAGGAATAAAAATAAAAGGCTATTTGCTATGCGAATCAATAAACAATAGTAACCATGTTATGGGGTATAGTAACAAATCATACTAAGAGCAAACGCAGAATGCGCGCTCAATTTTCATGTATAATATTGCGGTGTAATCCAAGTGGGAAGTGAAAGTAGTGGGTGTTTCGCGATTTGGATGTATATGCGTCGGATGGTGCGAACATGGGGGTGATGAGACGTTTGCAGAATCGATTGTAATATCTGCACAATTCGGTACGTGAGGAATAACAGAACGCAGGTAAATTAAGGAGCAACAGATAGAGACAACGTGGTGCTAACGTGACACGTACTGATACGTTTGAAGGTGACACCTGCACCAAGGTCATCGAGAGGTACCATCATGGTGAAGAACAGCGCTTCATGAATCACTTATTATGCGGGAAAAGAAGATGGACAGACTGGTGGGTCTTATCAGGCAACATGATCCAACACACAGATCGTGACATACTGTACACTGTATGCTAATAGCCAACTTGTGGTTTCACCAACATAGACAGATGACGTATTTCTGAAACACAGATTGATAATAGGTACATGACTGTATAAGTCCGGGTGAGCAAAGTGTCAGTTAGCTATGAGACAGTCTATGCTTCTACCGAAAGAAACAATAAACCATTGTCTGAACTGCATAAGGGCTCATTTCAGCCCATGATGTTGAGTAATGCAGATTTGTGATCAATGTGTTGTATTCTATTTGTGAATTTCACCAGACCACATTGCTTTGAAGGAGCAATCAAACCAACTTATCTTTAATAAATGTGCTGGTGTCTACCAGCATTACCTGCATTACTATCTAATAGACCGAGACTCCTTCGAGAAATTAAACAAGCTCCTGCAGGACCCAAAAAACATATTAATAATGTATCGCTCTTAGTAAACATGAGTTGAGTTTGACTGCAGAGCACTGCAGAATTCAGCTGTACATTCATTTATATTCCTTTACAGTTCACCAGTCCTGCTAAAGTGCCTTTTAGCATCCCTAAAGGAATGGGATGTCAGCACTGAGAAGAATGCATTCGTGACCAAGGTTTAAGAAGTGTTCCTTAGTGTTCACAGTTCTTGGAGATGACAGGGCCACTGCACCTATGAACTTCGGTCTTCCATTATGGACGACTGTGACAAGAAAGTTTTTCCACAGAGCCTGTGTCCGGATAGTATCTAGAACATTCTGTTGGATTATAATTCCATTCATATTAGCCTCAATTGGAATGTTTGATTATATCAAACTAAATTTATGATCAGCAGTTTTGCCAGATTGGATGGACGATTTCCTCACCAAAGCTCACCAAAACCCGGCCACTCCAACAGAAAAAACACCCAAAGCTTTAACTGTCAAAGTAATGTGATAGAATATTGCCATGTCAATCAAGGTTGATAAGGACCATTTTTAACTCCTTAAAACAAATTAATGATGACAAAATAATATAAATATAGATAAATGTCCCAGGTAAAAACCCTTGAAAAAACACATGCATCATTTTCAATGTCAACAGTAAGAATAAGCCCATTTAAATGCAAAAAGTGCCCAACATAAGTGATCGGAAAATGCAACGTAACACCATGACAGTCAAAACTATATCATTCATTGATACACACTGCATGATAATCTGACAATAAAAAATTAACAACAACAATAATGTGTCGTGTCACACTTTAACTTCAGACAGAACTAGAGGAAGTCTTTCGTGAAGTACATATTGTAGAACATAATACAGAACTTTGTAAAGTCCAAACTAATCAAGCCCAGCAGCTTTCAAGGATATACCAGTCTGGACAGTTTTAAAGATGTCCTGATGCAGGACAGGATTGTATAGTCCCAGATATTCAGTTTCGATTTTGATTAATTTATTCAGCTGTGCTCTAATTTCAGAGTTGCCGTGATAGTACCTTCATGTCATCTCCCTCCACATGTGTAATTCGAGTTGCTCTCCCACTCTTTAACATATAACTTATATTTAGGCCACTCTAGCATTGTGATCACTTGAATATACAGTTATACAATCAAAATCTGATCCATTATCGCACTAAACACCCATCACTCATTAATCATCACGTCTGACTGCTGATCCTTTGTGATTGGCTAAAAGTGCGGCAGGTCATGTCAACATCAACATCAGCCGACTCTGCAGTGTGTGTGTGCGTTTAGTAACATGACTGATTGGATGCAGTACATGCACACTTGGGTTTGTTTGTTAACCAATTAGCCTATACATTTTAGATGTTTGAAAACCACCAAACTGACCCCAAACCAGCCCAAATTTTGTCCATCCACCCAAGCCAATTTTTACCAGCACAACAAAATTCAAAACCGCCCAAGTGGGCGGGAACCCACGAACCCACCCAATCTGGCAACACTGATGATCAGATTATCCCATGTGCCCTAGTACAAAAACTAATAAATAAATAAATATTAAACTAGGACTTCCATAATGTATTATACATCAAAGTTTAGCACCAAACACACTCTACTGTACTGAAATCGTAAGACGTAAGTTCTATGTATTTTGCAGTAGAATAAGACATTGAATTACAAAAAAAAAAAAAAAAAAAAAATATAATAAAATTTTTATAAATTATATTCTTGTCGTGGGGTTTTGCCATTAACATATACACCTTAAATGGGATTAATTTATTCAAGAAGCAAAATTGCATAAGATATGAAGACTTGTTTGAATGGGAGTTTATCCTAAGAGGGCGTTTAACTTTTTTATACCCTACTGGCAAATTGACGGTTCTGTTATGTGTAGTTAAAGAATGTAGTTAAAACTGGAGGCATCAACCACACTGTAATTTGCGTTTTAAAAAAAACATGGAATACAATAACAATTTCACACAAAGGACGAATAAAGGCAAGCTTCTCACAGCGCTTGCAAATATTTAAAATGATAGATAATCTCACTTATTTACATTTATTTTATATAATTTGGATAAAAACAGATCAGAGACAGTGAAGAAGAACAGTCTTACACAAAGAATGCAGTGACTTATACCTAATCTTAGGGTTGGGTATCGATTGGTTTTTTACGATACCGGTGCCAAATCGATACTTTTAAAATCGGTACCGGTGCCTAAACGGTCCCTGAAACGATACTTTTATAAAAAGAGCCACATAAAAAACGATGGATAACATTAAAGAACATTAAAAATATTAAAAATAAATATACATAGCATTCACATGCTCCTTGGATGCTCTCATTTCCCGAGTTGTGCTTCCCTTACTCTAAGGCTAATAAATGTATTTCACGATCTGGGTCATTATTTAATACAAAACAATATTTAATACAGAACCGCACATAATGTTTCTACTGTATCTCTGTCAATCACTCAGATTTTTTGTTAAAATGAGTGAATTGACTGAGTGCTGTCTGTCACTGTCTTTAATCAGTTCTGTGAATTACTGTATGGTATGCCACATGCACTGTAATATGGTTTTTATTGAAAGTAAAATTTTTAAATGAAAATGGCAACATGATCATTTTATAATGCGTTCATACAGTATGTGCTTTATTTTCGCTGGAGGAAACAGCTGTGGTGTGATGAGGGGTGAATGCAGCGAAAACTTTACAGTAGATGGGAAACCAATTGCTCCCTCGTGACCTTTTGTAAACTGTATTTATGACAAAGAACTGCACAGATACAGATATTATAACAATCTATTGATAAACACACACCTTGTGTCCTCTGTTTTCGAGTCCACTCGTGCTGCGCCGCCGCGGTCTGTGGAATTGAAGAGCACGCTGAATGACGGTGAAATTTAAAGAGGACTGACTCTGAGGCGATCATGAATTTGTGTACAGTTTATGGAGCTAATCGCTATAGCCCCGCTAAAAATGGCCTAGTGACATCCATGCGTCTTACGTCCATTTCAGAGAACCAGGACAAATATTTCAATCGATTGCTCAGGCATTTAAGTGGCACCGAAATATGCGTTCTGATTCGGTTCTAGTACATACCGGTTACATATGGCGCTTTTCCACTGCGTGGTACGACTCGGCTCGGTATGGCTCAGTACGGTACGGCACGGCACGGCTCGGTTTGCGTTTCCACTGCAGTTTAGTATCGCTTTAGAATGGGCAGTATTATTCACATGTCGTTATAGTTGAGCCTCCTCTACTACCACGACTCCTAAAAAACTGTTTCATTCCGCGTCGCCCCATCAAGCTCTCGCTGGATCCGCTCCTCTGCTATCAACGAGAGGAACGTCTGTACTTCCTCAACAGGGGGAACAGACACTTTTTGGTTGTTAAAAAAGGTGCGCTCGTTCAAAACAGTTTCGTTCGATCCTTCGCTGGCTGTGCTGTTTTAAATCTAGCGGTTCTTTTGTGTTTGACGATTTGATGATTCTCTCCGGCCAATCCGTGATCAGCAGAGTTTACACGTCACGTTTTGGTAAAGTGAAGTGACATGTGGCCAAGTATGGTTACCCATACTAGGAATTAGTGCTCTGCATTTAACCCATCCAATGTGCGCACACACAGCAGTGAACACACAAACACACACTTTGAACACACACCCGGAGCAGTGGGCACCATTTATGCTGCGGCGCCCGGGGAGCAGTTGTGGGTTTGGTGACTTGCTCAAGGGCACCTCAGTCGTGGTATTGAAGTTGGGAGGAGCGCTGGTTATTCACTCCCCCCACCTACAATCCTGCCGGTACGAGACTCAAACTCACAACCTTTGGGTTACGAGTCAGACTCTCTAACCATTAGGCCACAACTTCCCCACGGTAACGGTACGGTACGCTTGGAACCCCAACCGAGGTGGTACTAAAAAAAGTACCAGGTACCAGGTACTGTACCCAGTGGAAAACCCCCCAAAAGTGAACCGTACCGAGCCGTACCATGCAGTGGAAAAGCGCCAATAGGTACCGGTGCCATATTGGGACACATATGTGAGACACTGCCTGAAGAAATTATGGTGTGTTATCCTCCAATCAATAGAAAAATTTCCTCCTGCAGGTCAGAGTTAAACGTGTCGGTTCTAACTGCCTCGTGGTTTAGGTAGTTACGCTCTGCCTTCTGTCTGCAGGCTGTTTGGAGAATAACAGCATGCCCCTTTCACAGCCCTCTCTCTACATGCCCATCTGCTCTGGCATGCCATGTTCAGCTTGAAAAATACTCAATCTACAGTTGCTCTTTTTCCTGCAGAAATTTGTCTTTTTGCCATGTCTCTGGAGGGTTGAAAAGGGTGGTTTGTAGACCATCATAAAACACAACCAACAGACAATATCAAAACTTCTCTAGTGGTATAAAGATTATTCTATCTATGTGTTCAGAGCAATGGTTCTCAACACTATTGTATGTTCTGACAGGGTCATAAACAGCAGGGAAAACAATTCTAAATGCAAATAACGAACCACAAAATTGTGCATAGTTAGAAAAGCAAAATAAATAGGCTTATCAACTTTAAAAAGAGGGGGGGAAAGCTTTTATGTTTTGCTGTTGATGTCAAAGGTAGTGAAAACTATATTATTGTATTTTGGTGCAAATTCATCTGTAACATAGAAGAGCCCGGTCAAATTAGACAAATGCCAACATGGACAGGTTACATGACATGCTCTCATTCTGAGAAATAAATCTTTCACAAATCTCAAAATGAATATCTATTTTTACAATTCACATTAGAATGTTGTGACGTCTAAACTCGTGTGTATTTAAAATTACTGATTTTAGATTATTGTGTTTTATTTTAAATGTTTTTAAACAAAACTGTTTGGAATTTTATTATTGGCTATTTATCATTTATGAGACATAAATTTACATTTATGCATTAGTTAGACACTTTTATCCAAAGTGACTTACATTGCTTTAAAGGTGTACAGTTTATTAGTCTGGGTTTTCGAACCCATGACCTTAAGTAGTGCCATGTTCTACAGTTTGAGCTACAAGCCATTACATGAAATTAACCATTTTAATTATTTATTTAATTAATCATCAGTTAATCCTAAACAAAAATGAACAAAAACTAAAATTAGACTCATTAAATATGGCTTGTGTATCTGTATTCTGATATTTTATTTATTTAATTTTTTTAAAAGTTGAGTTTAATTCAAATTAGCATACAGTGATTACAGACAGAGATCCATTATAGGTCAGATGAGACACATTCCACTCTCCTGGCAGGAAACTGAAGCATGTGGTCACTTTAAACATGGTGCCATCAAGGGTTATGAGAAAAGATAACTTCATTATTTGAATGGCACAAGACATGCAAGCCACCTGGAGTCGAGTCATCCTCATTGATGCCACAAGTTGGGTGGGTATCGTGTGAATGTGTGCAGTGGTTCATGACTTAGCCACTCATTATGAGTGGTTTGGCAGGCAGAGGTATTTGCATGCACTCTGTCAGCTGTGTAATTCGAGGATGTAATTGGTGCTGGGTTCTCTGGCCTCTATCCTGAGAAGCCATCTCTTTCACTAGCTTACAATCAAGCGCCTATAACAACAGTTCGCCACAGCTGAGAGCAACCGCTTCAAACAAACACAAAAAGTTTGCACTGAGTGAAAATGGGTAGGAATCACATTTCATGCAATGGTTAGGTTTTTTTAGACTGGAGTTAAATGCCTTGCTCAATGTCACACTCACAACCTTTCGGTGACCAGCCCAGGTCTTGAACCAAATAGTACTCTGGGTGTCATTCATATTCTCAGAGTCTCCACAAGACGTGTGGCAACAACTTTACAGTTGTCTTGTATTCTGTCAGACTTGAGCTCAGCTATCAAAACAGAACATAACAACAGTGTCAGAGACTTTTCACTGAAAGACTCACAGACATGACATTTTCCAACAAGATACATGATACATAACGGAGCAGAGCTCACAAAGGAACACCTTTTATACCTTATCCAAACCTAAAGGATTTATATGAAAAAGTCCCTTAAATACAAGCATGCTACCTTTTCTGTCAACCTTTATCTTTACTTCCTTTACCCTTTCAAAATGTACACTTTAGGTACTAATGTGTACTTTTAAGTACTATTTCATTGAACCTTTAAACTACTATTCGGGTAAATATTATAGGGAACAAAGATGTACCTTTATCTTTTGTACCTTATTATACCACCCCGGTGACAGCGTTGTACCTATTTTTGAGAGTGTAAAATAAAGGGGGGGGGGATCGCTACCACTTTATTTATTTTACAGTCCTGTTCCGCATGTACATACTAGTTATTGTAGTAATTACAATAGCTGGACAGGTATTAAACCAGAACCTACCCCTAAACCTAACCTTAACCAATGTAGTTACCTTATATTGCCCAGTACTTTCTTAGGTAAGTGCACAGTAAGTACACATAAGTGTACATACTGTAACAAAGTGCACCCAAAAAAAATCTATAGAAAAATTAAGTAAATTTTTGTTTACTTTTGTACAACTGCAAGACCTGTTGCTTCATCACGTGATGCCCACTTGAAGTAAAATATGGGTTTTAATGCAAAACCAGTATATTACACCACAGGTAAAGAGAGTTTTTTCATCGCAGAACACACAGCTGTATACTAGACAACAGTTGATATATATTAAGCATGCATTTTTAATTAGCTAGAGAAACAGAGGTTAACTAAAGAGGACACATGTAGGTGGAAGAAGCATGAATTCTCAGCACAAGTCTATGTTACTCTCAACAGTACCATAGTCTATTTGACTAACACTACAGTTCCCATAACACCCAAGAGCTGCACACATTTAAAATTCCACCTATTCTGAATGCTCTGCACCTCTCATGCACTCATAGCAGATTCTTTTTGAGTCATATTCTTTTTCTTTTACATCTCACTATAGCTCAGAGAAAGAAGCCGCTGCAAACATGAAGGCAGAGGTCGGGCAGACCTTCCTCACAGCCATTTTGCTTGTTCCAACCGAGTTACTGTCTTAAGGCAATTTCAGTTCAGTTGAAGGTCTCTCTTTATTTGTCCAGTATAATGAATCAATGCTTTTCCAACGCAGTGGCAGCATGCTAGAGCTGGCAGTGCAATACCAGTGACCCTGACTTGAGTACAGAGCAAGGTCTTCAGTCAGAGGTCTTTGCAGGTATCTGTTCAGCATAATTAAACAAACCTTTCCCAACAACCTTGATACAACTAGAAACAACATAATACGCAGTGGTGGAAAGAGTACTGAAAAAACATACTCAAGTAAAAGTACCATTACATTCCAAAAAATGTAGTAAAAGTAGAGTAGAGTAAAAGCTACTTGAGTAAGAGTAAAAGAGTAGCTAATTTAAAAGTACTCATGAGTAGGGAGTACTGAGCTGTGGATTCTATACACTTAGATTATAATAAACGCTGTACACTGCAATTTGAACATTTAAAAAACGTTGTACATACTGTAATTCACATTATCTTTTGTTGTTTGCCAGAAAGAATGAAGAATATCTATCATACATCAGTTTTAATTTTGACTGCCAACTCTTTAAAATACATCAAACAAAGCGGAAAAAACTATTAAAGTAATGAAAAGATTAAAGAATTATTCTCAGTTTATCACCATTTAAATCATAAAGTTTGAAAAAATAGATTTAAAATCAGGTGTAAAGGCTTGTTCACACTGGGACGAATATCGCGCGCGATTATCGCCTCGAGACTAAACAAAGGGCGCCAATGTGAGTGTGCCCACCGACGCGCAAAACGCTAAGCGTAAAAGCGTAATTTTTTTTTAAACGCCTCGGGCTCGTTTTTTTGGTTTGTTAAAAACTGACCGACCAATGAGATTGGTGCTTTTGTTTACATGCCTGGAGCTGCTGAAGTTACAGTAAAACACGACTTGGTGACGCTCAAGCACAAAACGGTCTTGCCGAACACACATTGATACCTAACGACGAAGAAGATGCACTGAGGCAAGATGAATGTAGAGCTGCTAGTCTCATTGGTGTCTGAACACAAAGGACTTTATGACAAACACGACAGTGACTACAAAAATCTCAGTAAGAGGGAGTTGTTATGGAGAGGAACTGCAGATCAAATAGGATTCGATGTGTACCGGGGTATTTCTGTTTTTCATTAAGCGCCATCTAATGTCAGGGAGTGAATTTGCACGTTCACTCGACTCATCGCCAGCGAAAATCGCTGAACACAAAAGACGCGTCAAAAACGTTGGCGATAAGCGCGATAATCATCCCGGTGTGTACGAGGCTTAAGGCCCTAAGCCCGAGCATGCGTATTGTGCAAATAAAATAATTTACCGTTTACAGTGCAAAAGATTAAACCTAGAAACTCATGGTAGAGTCAGCATCACAACACCATGATATTTGTTAAAACCAGAGAGATTAGAAAGGCCAATTTCTCTTCCAAATTGTTACATTTTAAGTGTTTTGTGATTCAAGAAATGAGAACACAAACATGAATTTATGTTACAATTTAAAAACGTAATGCATGTTCTAGAAGGAGGGTATCATTTGACAGCTACATTTACTCAATGGTTAGCTGATACTACAATGTTGCAAGAAAAAATTGGCAGTAAATAGGGAAGTATTCCAGAGAAACTGTTTTCAAGAAGAAAAAACACAAAAAAAAGTCTCCTTGGCAGGGCCCCGGTGGTCTGGGGCATGTCGCCGCTTCTACAACCTGAATGGCACAAAAAGTGTTGACCTTGAAACTGTTTTTGCGAGAGTCACTTGTGTTAAGAGGGCGTACTGTATAAAATGGATTAAAAAAAAATGTTTATTAACAAGCTGCAGTTTTATTTCATCACGCGCTGGCACAGATGCAGTAGCCTATAAAAATGGCCACAGGTCTCACAGGGTGTGAAGTACGAATTACAAGTACTCACGTTACAGTAATTAAGTAGTTTTTTATCAGTAATTGTACTTTGAGTAGTTTAAAATTTTTTTACTTTTACTTGAGTACATTTTAAGTGTTGTATCGGTACTTTTACTCCGCTATTTTCGTCTGTTTGTGGTCCTTACATGCTTATTTTAATTTTATTTTTTATCCATCAACGTTATTGGATAGATAGTAATAGGTCTCGTGACTTTCATCAAATTAAATTGTGCATGGAAAACTTTAACCGCCAACTGTTTATGGCTGCTGGAAGTGCATTATTCAAGCATCAGTTCAGTCGCATCTTCCGCTAACTTAATATGTTAAGGTAAATTTCGGATTTCTGATTACTAAATGATTTGTATATATGCTTGTCTATCTACATGGCCTGAAATTTGGTGTGAGATTGCGCACAGTGTTAACTCTCGCAAGTGCCACGTTCGGTAAATTCCCACTCACTTATGAGATGCGCGATCTGCACTGCCTCATCTCTCTCTCGCGCGTGCGTTCTGGAGTGGTCACTTGGATAAGTCGTTGTTGCTTGTGAAACTTGTTGACTTTTGATGAGTTTGAGCGAGTGATGCGCGCTGTGAAAAAGTGTTTTTTTTTTAATCTATTTTATACTATCCGCCTTCATTTAGCAAGTGCACTCGAGCAAATACAATTTTCAAGTTCAACACTTTTTGTTCCGTTTAGTTGTGGATGCTGCTGATTCACCGAGACCGCCGCGGCCCAGCAAAGAGACGGTGTGTGTGTGTGTGTTTTCCTTTGAAAAAGTTTTCACCCAACTAACTCGCTCTTTAAATGCATTTTCCTTACAAATGTATTATCAGCATAACAAGTTGCCATCCTTCTAGAACAATGTGCATTTATGTTAAAATGATCAAGTTTAGTTATTTTTATTTCTTTATTGCAAAACGCTAAAACTTGCACCTTTTTTGGAGAGAAATGGGCTCTCATTTTATCCCATATCATGGTGTGTGATGCTGAACTATGAGTTTCTAATGGTGTTTGTATTTGCACTGTTCTAAACATTAATATTTTATGTGCAACAACAGCATGCTGTCTCAGTGGCCTTACACATGAGTTTAAATCTATTTTTTCAAACTTTATGATTTGAATGGGGATGATTGTACTGAGAATATCTTTCATCTTTTCTTCGACTGAATACTGTTTCCGTGCTGTTTTGGCAGTCAAAATTAAAACTGCTGGATGAAAGATATTCTTCATTCTTTACGACAAACAAGATAATGTGAATTACAGAATGTACAACGTTTTTTTAAATGTATCAATTGCGGTGTACAGCGTTCATTATGAGGGGGTAGAATCCACAGCTAGGTACTCACTACTCAATACTCATGAGTAATTTTAAATAGGCTACTCTTTTACTCTTACTCAAGTAGCTTTTTTTGGACAAGTACTTTTACTCTAATCACACTACATTTTTTGGAATGTAATGGCACTTTTACTTGAGTATATTTTTTCAGTACTCTTTCCACCACTGGTCATCAATAAGGTGCATACTGAATCTGGTCCTCCAATTTCAGCACATTCAGCACATTCAGCATAATTTCATCACACTTTCCAATCGTTAAGAGATTTCTTACACCTTTTTCCCAGTGGGGGGGGGGCTCCTCCATGCGCTCAAACTCATCGGTCAACGAGCAGCCCGAACTTCTCCAGTGACTGCTGCGTATGACCGTGAGGGAGAGACTCGAGATGGCACATCTCTCCTAAATACTGAAGTAAATGGGAGTGAATGTCCGCATTATGAACAGGACACTTGTTGGAGTTATTAACATTGTACACAATACCCACACCCTCACACCAAATGTCAGGCCCTGTAGATAGGCTAGCCTATATACAGATCATTTAGTAAGCAGAAATCTGAAATGTACCTTCACATATTAGAGGAAAATGCTGATAACTCGACTGAATTGATGCTTGAATAATGAGCTTCCAGCAGCCATGATTAACAGCAGTTGGCACTTAAAGTTTTCTAAGCACAATTTGATTTGATGAGAGTCACAAGACTGATTACTCCCTACCAAATCATGTTGATGGATAAAAATAAAATTAAATTAAGCATGTAACGACCACAAACGGAGGTAAAATAGTGGAGTAAAAGTACAGATTCATCACTTAAAATGTACTTATATAAAAGTAAAAGTACACAATTTTTAAACTACTCAAAAAGTCAAATTTCTGATAAAAACTACTTAATTACAGTAATGTGAGTATTGATTATACATAATTCCAAAAATTTAAGCATTTTGTTAAAACAACCCAGGCTATACTGAAAAGCTTCTGGAGTTTTCATGGTTAAGGTGTTGAAAACGAACATTTGTGGCCTCATTATGTCACAGAAACTCACTTTTCCAATTCACAATAATTAAAAGGAAAATTTCAGAGCAAGTAGCGCAAGCATTCAGAGCAAGTAGCGCCCCAGCCACAGCGTGTTCATTCCCCGAGGGGACGAGGCGCAAAGAGAACTGACTGACATGGTGCATGTTTTCCCGCTGCTTGAAATGATGAACAAGGCCACAGTTTCAAATTCAAAAAATACATTTCACTTTGCACTTACTAAAAGATTGTGTATTAAAATACATTTTACCTCATTTCAGTGAGCATTTGAGAGTAGACAAAACGCATTTTGCCTTTTGCTTAAGCACCGCTGCCTCGTTACACATTCATGAGACGTATTGAGTTATGGAAATAATAAAGGAGATTTGAAGACCTTTAGTTAAACACTTTGTGTATGTCTAAAATTCTAATTCCAAAACAGATTACTTGAACGTTTCTCTTCCACATGCTAACGCCGGCCATATAAAAGAGTAAATACTTTCAAGGTTGGTTAAAGGTGAACAACACTGATATTTATGTTTGCATCATTTTGCATGGATGCATTTTTTCATTTGAATGGGCAATCACTTACAAACAGAGCATTTGGTGGATAGAATCAGCTATTCTGCAACAGCCGTAGGGCAGACAGTGGTCAGGCACTTTGTTGAAGACTTTTTTTTTTTTTACCAGCTGACTTAAACACTGTCAGCACTCCAGCGCTGAAGATCAAATCAATGACCTTCTGAGCACTGGGCTCCATCTTCACAATGATTCTACAGTCGACACTGATCATGTGACCCTAATAGCTCATTCTCCTTCAACCCTCCCTGCAGACAAAAGACAGTTTGTCAATCAATAGAAGTGTGTTTCTATGTGTATTGATGTTGTTCTCGACAGCAGCAGCATTTTTCAAGAAATAAACATGAAGATAACTTCAGTCATAATGAACTCTTCATTATTTACAGTACATGAGTACAACCAGTTTGAGAGTTAGGTGAACATCTGGATGCTCCGAATCAGGGACAAGAAATCCTTCCCTTAGTGGGCAGTTACCAAATAAGATGTGTTTACAGATTGAGAGGTTGGTGGGAAAATGACAGCATCCGCCTGTGAATTAGGGACTCGTACAGTTTCATCACTGAATACAGATGGTGCTAACATGAATAACTTCATCTGATTATCATATGGTGAATTTGGGAGTTTGGTTTTTTACAGCAGTGTAGCACTGCAAAATTAATCCACATATACTCTTGATAAGGTAGGAGAGAGGAAAAGACATGGCATAGGAAAAAATGAAAGGAAAGGTAAAGCGAGAGAAAGTAAAACAGAAAAGGAATAACCAAAAATAGGAAATGAAAAGGGAAAAGAAAAGGCTATAACAAAAATGATAATAGGAAAAGAAAATGTAAGACAAGGAAACAAAATAAAAAGATATATGAAAGGGAAAAATTACATTAAATAGAAAAGGAAAAGAAAAGGTGAAGGAGAAAGGAAATCAGAAAAAAGGAAAGAAATCCAAAACAGGAAAAGTAAAGAAAATAAAAAATGAGATAAAATGAGATAGAAAAGAAATGGTAAGACAAGGACAAGGACAAGGACAAAAAATAGAATAAATAGAAAAGGGAAGGAAAATGAGAAAGGAAATCAGAAAAGAAAAAGGGGAAAAAGCGAAAAGAAAAAGGGGCTGGGGGTTGGGGTTTTAGACAAGGAAAGAAGAGGAAATAATCCTTGAATGATTTTCAAGGACTTGAAACATGCTTTGAAACGAGAGGATGACTGTTCATAATGTGTTTTGAAAGAACAAAACGCATGAAATTTGTGGGCAACAAACTGACCTACATCCCTTGTGATTAGACTGTGAAATCAAGCAATGAACGAGTTGAATCTTAATTAAGTGGAGGGAATTAAGAGTAGCATTTTACATGCTGTATTTCATAAACTATAAACAAGACAAAGGAAACAGCATTATATTAATTACAATCCCCTGACAACGCAACAGATGACATGGTTCCATTTGTCCCTCATTAAATAGTGATTGTTTAGGGCTAAAACAAACCCAAACAAAAAGGAGCCAATGACATTGCCCGCTGGAAGATGTTCCTTTTTAGAGCGATGACATCAAATGTTGTGCAGATTGCCCTGGAAAAATAGCTTTCCTCCAATCACAACGGCCTTTTGTGTAGTCTCTCTGACAGAATAACCAAGAGCCATGAAACACTAAATGCAAACTGACAGCTGTAGGAATAAAGCATCAGCTGCACTCACGGATTACACTAAAACTGACCTCTCTTTTTTTTAATTCATTTAAAAGTGCATTTAACAGCAAGACTAGAATCATGTTTCTTCCATGCACTTAATGACAGTAAACGTTTTGGTTGATGCTTGTCAGCCATCATCTATAGAGACTGCCCAAGTGGTGCACATACCACACAGTTATTTCAGATTTTAAATAGACCAAACACAGTCACAAATTGCACAAAAGATGTTTGTAGCTTAAAAAAAGAGAAAATTATTAACATATAATAATTAAAAGATAATCTGCATCAAATCTAGAAGCAATGAGTGTCGATAACAAACAAGGAGAAATTAAACATAAAAAGGTGAATTCAAAATGCAAGTGCCAATTGTTTGAACCATTTTCAACTAAAAGAAAAATTTATACTCAAATGTTTTTTTTAAGTTTTTTTAAATCTTTTTTTTTTATTATTATTATTACTGATGAAATTTTGACTGGCTTTGAAGATTAAAAGATTATTCCACACTACGTGAATGGAAAGTGCATTCAAAAATTTCCCCCCAACGAACAATAGGCGCAAAATGTGTTAAGACATACTTTTTTTGGTCGTTAATTATGTGCAAATATCATTAAATGACTAAACCACGTCATGTCATGATTCATTTCAATGATTTATTAAATTTCAAATTAAAACTGTTTTTTGAAATATTTAAAGCATTAATCAGACCTACACACATTAATTCAACATCAAATTCAACAACCTTTAATATGAAAAATTGATGGTGTGAATAAAATAATGAATTTAATTGAAATATGCCAGGAGAAATAAACACATCAGCAAACAACAAGGTGACTTTCATGCCGTTTGTGTCTATGCAACGATTTTAATCAGCATGTCTATATGGTTTGGGTTTAACAAGATTTTTATAGAACTTAGTGAGAGACATTTGCACTGTCTTTGTTAAAAGATAACAAAAAACAAAAAATTTAAAACAAGATATGAAAAATCAGTCAACAAAAGCGGCAACGTATTCACAGGCTGCATGCAAGTATTTAATCTGGCAGCCGCTGGTTTCTTTGTTCCAGTGCCAGTGATGTACAGTAACATATCTTGCTGGACCTGTTATTGTTGTCCTTAAACTCTGACCTCTATGCAGATGTTTAAATGACATCTGACTAACTATAAATAATAAGCTGATTAAATAATAATACCAACAATAATAAATCCTAATAATAATATGTGAGAAAAATGTAATTCAACATACTGACACTACTGGATGAGAACAAAATTTGAACTGAATTGAGCTGGATAATGACACTAAATTTGCAACACTGACATTGTTATTGAACTGGATTGAATCAACACTAAACTATGACACTATTGCCTTCTTTAGTGTTGTTTATGCCTCAACTGAACTTGTTTAATGAAACTGATGAACTATGCAACATTGACAGTTACACTGAACTAATTTGAACAGAATAATGACACTATTGTCTTCTGTAAAGCTGCTTTATAGAAACAATCATTCGCCTTATTAGAAGTCAGAGTACTTTCAGAATACTAAAATTTAAAAAAATACTAAATATAAAACTGTCTTCTTTTTTTTTTGCAGCGGAGAGATCAAATTTATTTTGTTTTCAGTACAATTTGTTGTTGCTGTTTAGCCATGATTCAAGAGCATCAACAAAATATGACAAAAAGTATTACAAATAATTTCCAATTATAGCGTCATACAGTGGCAAGCAGAAAGCTTTGATAATTACCTCTATGAAGCCTGCTTCCTTCTCTTGAATGGGCTTATCTGCATGGAGCTAAACTTGTGAAAATCTGGAGAGCCAGACAGAAGACAACAGGAAGCCACACACTGGGTGCATTATCTGCAAACAATCCTTCAGAATTGCTTTAACCTCCACAGGAGCAGAAACTGTCCAGCCCAAGCTGTGGCCAGCCAAGTAGATTGGGCACCAAATGACCAGAGCTCAACAAACCATGCCACTCTTGAAGGGCACGGGGCTCTCATGATGGCATATGGACACCAGGCTCTGCGGCAAGCCAGTCTGCCTCGCCTGCATCCCCCTCCCCTCCAGGCCTGGACTGTGCAAGGATGAGTGAACAAATGTTTATCTGTATAGTAGGTATGAGGCTGGGGCAATGCTATTTGCTATTTTCTTTTTCTTTTTTTGCTGAGCTTTCCAAATTGCCACTTATGTGCACATAAAACATACATGCACATGCTGAGTTGAGTCAGAGAAAAGGAAGGAATTAATCTGTCATGGGGCACTCACCACCTCTGGCAAGGTCACACAAACATTATTTTAAATGACAGCCCAGTAGAACAGGGGCATTAGACAACACTCTCAGAGCATACCAACTACCCCAGATGATGTCCTCGTATGATGCACTAAGCGTGCATTTGGGACTTATACAAAAGAACATACATTAAAAAAGAGACAATTTCAAATTTAAATGCACGTGAAAAAAAATCAGCAGTTTTTAATTATTGAAAGTGTTAGTTCACACTTCACAGTAATCATTCAAAGAAAAAAAATGAAATATCTAAAAATAACATATAAACATTTTATTTAATTAAAATTCTTATTCACAGTGACACCATATTTAAAATGATGTACCTTACACAGCTTTGGATACTAAAACTATTTAAACTTGTCCTCTAGTGTTATATTATGAACATTATTCATAATATTTTAGCTGTGGCAACAGTTCATTAATGATGATCAGTATATAATGATAGGCCCTTTAAATCAAGTTTATAGTTACAGTTAGCAATTTTTCATATATTAGAGCTATTTAATGCAATGTCTAAATTTACATATTTTACATATAATAACAACTTTAAAATATAGTCTGTTTATAGCATTTAGTATTAGCATATATTCTAATACCATTTAGTATTCAATCAATTCAACATTGGAGTTTTTATTTGTAGCATACACAGTTAGACACAGAATACAACCTGAAAATTTAATGCAAATATACATTATATATAGATAATTATATATTGTCGCTTTAATTTTGTTTTTCCAAATCCATTAATCTTAGTTCAGGGTCATGAAGTTGTCGACTGGCTACTTTGACAACAAATGCATTTAAATATATAATGATTTTAGAGATTTAGGGGGTCTCCATTCCCTTTAACCCCTAGTTCTGTAATTATGAATATTCCTATTATATTAGAATGAATATTCTTTATCTCACGCTTTCTTACATTCATTCGCTTCGCTGTTGCTGATGAACAACAACAACAAAAACAAAGTCATGAAAACTGGAACGGTAAGAAGGCATGTGTCCTTTAGCCGCCAGTTTGATTAATAGATCCATTAATACGGAATCAAAAACTGTAAAGAGAAGCCAGCAGCTGCAAAATATTTAGCACAGTGTACAGTGCCATCGAAAAGTCATTTGATCAATCAGTGCCACAGACTTTTGAGAAAGTTTAGACCACATGACTCTGGATCAAGTTTGGGCCAGCTACAGAACCATGTGCAAAAACTAGCATGCCGATTGCATCACAATTTATTTGAAGTTCTGATCGAGGTCTTGTCATCTGCTCCATCTCAGACTTTGATATTGTTGAGAAGCAGTAATCTGCATTTTGTTTACTCCATAAATATATTAGCATCAGCCTTCATCAGAGTGATTCTGTAAGATGTTTTTTTCTGAGTGCCTGAAAGATGTTATTTCAAGGCTCATTATGCCTCCAAAGGCTGAGGGAGCAAACACGACTTTCCAGAAGCACTGAGCTGTCAATCATAATGAATTACTTATATTGTTTACAGCTGACAATAAATCTATTGTATCTGTGGGTGGAACAATCTCACTGGCCTGAAAGTTACAACAGGGATGATGTACCACTCACAAAATGACACTTTAATGGGGGCCATCAAAGTTTACTGTTCAAAAGCAAATTGAGACTTTGAAAATGTCATGCTTTAAGTGCCTTTTTTACAGAATTTTACAGAACTCTTCAGGCAAATACTGGTTTTCAGATAGTCAATGTTATTCTGAATTACTCAGGAATGCAGACTGGTATATAAATATAACGCAAGTCAAAGTTTTACAATACTACAGATCTGACTAGACTAATCATGGTTGCATAACTTAAACTGATGACACAAAGAAGCAGACTAAGCAGACAAATCTAATCTTTCAGATGCAAAGCAGTTTGTTAGGAAAGTCTGGATTGGGGCAAAAAAATACAATCTTCTTATGATGTCACTAAAAATGTCTGTTATATAGTGTGAGGAGACCACGATAATACTGGAGAAAGATGTTAGCACTCACATTCCTCTCAATTGCTTTTGCACGACAGGGGCAGGATACCTCAGAACAGAACTTTGAGCCATGGAATTGTCAGGATGCACAATATTGGATTTTTGCCAATATCTGATAATTTTCTTAACTCATTTTGGCCGATAGCCGATGCCGATATATAATTATTTTTAATTTTGGTTCGTTTTTAACAGGAACTTATTTGTTAGAATTAAATAAACATTAATAAAGTTATTTTATAATTACAGTGCGTTCTCTAAGATTTGAAAATAATTATAAATAAACTATATATTAATCACTGTATTTTTTTCAGAAAGATGTAGTGGTAACCTTAACATTTTATTTTAAGATTTGACATTTGTAGATTGTCTAAAGCAAAAGAGTTGTAAAAATTCGAAATATCTTTTAGAGCTCATAATTTGTTTAAAAAAAATAACATATATTACACATTAATTAATAAATCAGTATATATAAAACTATTTAATTTACAAATGTCATGTTTGTGATTTATTTTTATTCATGTAAGCTATAGCTTCCGACCTTTAAATCAAAACATACTCATTATTTTAATAAATTACTGCTTTATTTAATCAGAAATACAGTCTAAATATTATTTGTGTATTTTGCTTTCATTTTATTAGCAGTAGGCCAACAGCGCCCCCTAGATTAAACTCCTTACTGAGCGTTGCTTAGACCAGGGGAGGCTGTGCCACTAGCACGTTGCGATTACTGGTTACTCTATCGTACATCTAACGTGCATTCTGTTTATGCAGTCGATCAAAACAGTGAATCCAATCACACATTCATGCAAAACTTTGCTTCAAGCATGAGGCCACAATGCTGCGTGAGTTAACGTATATTTCCTCTTATCGGCAAGACATATCGGAATAAATTTTCATATCGGGCCGATGCCGATGTTTACATTTCAAGTCATTATCGGCCGATTCCGATATTGGTCCGATAATATCGTGCATCCCTAATAAATACATTTTAAAAAACTTTCACTGGTGACTATCCTGAAATGTGACATCAAAGGTAACAGACCTGGAAAAAATTTACATTTACCTTTTTTTTAAAGCTTACTAAAAATACATACACACACACACACACACAAATATATATTATATATATATATATATATGTGTGTGTGTGTATATATATATTATATATATATATATTATACTATATAGTAAATATTATATTATATAATATATATATATATACAACATAACACTAAAATTTATTTAAGTTAAATTCTTATTTCACTATTGACATTATATTTACATGTGTACTTACACGCTTTGGATACTAAAACTATTTAAACTTTTCCTCTTGTGTTACATTATGAACATTATTCATAATATTTTAGCTGTGGCAACAGTTCACTGATGATGATCAATATAAAATGATAAGACCCTTTAAATCAATTTTATAGTTACAGTTAGCAATTTTTCAAATATTAGAGCTATTTAATGCAATGTCTGAATTTACATATTTTACATATAATAACAACTTTAAAATATAGTCTGTTTATAGCATTTAGTATTAGCATATCTTCTTATAGCATTTAGTATTCAATAAATTCAACATTGGAGTTTTTATACACCGTTAGACACAGAATACAACCTGAAAATGTAATGTAAATATACATTTTAGCCCCTTACTGGGCTAAAAGCATCATGCTTGACCCCTTATTTAATACCTGTTGAATTAAATCAGGTAATTTTTAAAGTTAAGTTAGTTCAGAATTTAAATTAAGACTTAAGACTTGATTTTTATTTGCAAAGCAATGATCCAAGTGTTTTTTTTTCACAGTTATTTATATCATTTATTTGGTTCCCGTTGATTATGAAATTAAATCACAGCTCAAGGCCTAACTGTGATCAAACAGGGGCCGCTGTTTGATGGTTGGCCAACACATTTTGGCAGTTTGCTAATTAAGTCAAAGCAAACAACTATCTGTGATTAAAAGTATCAAACCGGTGGCTCCAGTCCTGAGGTATTTACCTCTCTAAACCACTAGCTGAGTCTATTAATTAGGCAACCTGTAAGGAAAATGTAATTTATTAAATCATATGATGCAGCACATACAAAGAGACCTTTGTGAATGGAGTACAATGACCGTGATAGGAGGACTTTTTTCTACCTTTATTGGTTAGTTTTAAAAGTTTCTACTTTTGCAGTCACTACAGCCATTCTAAAAGAGGTTACTGCAATGAGAGAAACCTTACTTCTTTTAAAATTGAATATTGATCTGTGTGCAATCCTGTGAGAATGCGGTGTGTCAGAGAATTTAAAGTTCAAATTTCAATTATCGTGACCACGACTGATATTCATGCCTTTTTTTTTCTTTCTTCTTTTTAAAATCTTCTTTGCAGTTGTGTCCCTGTATCCTAAAAGCCCAATATTTCGCCTGAGGTAACCTGTAGATAACAACCTAGCTTTTTATTACCTTCAAAAACACTTGCACATAAATTCAGGCAACCATTACAATAACTTTGAAATGTAAAGCATGCAATATGCCCTCACATCACTCATAAATAAATCCTCTGTATAAAAAAGTACTTTCCTTAATATCAAAAATACAGATAGTAAAAAATATGACATTTCAATTTCTGCCTTTACTGAAAAACCTGCAAATATAAGCTTATCAAAATGCCAAAAGAGCACTCCTCGTCCTCTGATGTGACTCATGGAAGCGAGTAAACAGTGACTGCGTGATGTCTTTTGCTTACTCCGTTCAGTTTGACTCCACTGTCATTCTCGATTAGCCTACCTGAAGTGAGTTTTGACATTCCTCTGGGATGTCCCTCGGGTAAAAAAGAAAAATCACCCTCATGCTGCATGCAACCTCTAAAGCATCCCAACTCGCAGGAATCCTGCACGGCACACTTCTTGCAACTTTGATCACATTTGCAATGCACCATGCATAAAGACTTACTAAAACACATTTTCCCTCCCCCATATCCCAGTTTAGATTTAGGCAAATATGATCTCCCCAGCTTCAGCATGCATAAAACAGATGATAACAGTACCTGGATAGACAAGCAGAGCAATCAGCCACACCGTGAAGATGAAGCAGGCAGGATTGCACATTCTTCAAACTGTTCTCTGGATGCAGCAGCTGGTGTTTCTTCCTTTCCCTTTGCTCTTCTGCACAGAAACACAACCACCTGTGTTCTGTTTGCCGTTTCTTTGATCACTGGGTAATTACAGCAGAAAACGGCTTATTTTCAACCTTGGATAGGCATGGAATTGAGTGGAGTGGAGGCAATTTAAATCCAGCACAAGTTAAAGCGGCAGAGAGACTGAGCTCCCATTGATTATTTTCATAAGTGGAGTGTGCTCAGAGGGCTGGCGGAAAGGAACAGCCCGCCCCCTCTAAGCACTGATTGGATGAGACTTTTGGCTGTCTGTCAGCAAAGGGTGTCTCTCTTGTTCATGCTTCGACTGGACCACTAATGCAAAGCTCTGCAAGATGAGAGAACGAGCCGAGTAGCATCTTCAATAAAGCTGGCGGCCAGCCTCCTAACATTTGGTCTGTCACCACAAACTGACAGACATGTCTGGAATTGCTCTGTTCCCTTATATTACGTTGGTTCTATTTAAAGACAGAGCCTTTCTTATTTGTGTGATTGCCTGCTGTCAACACTGAGTATTGGGTCCATGCCAAGATGCTGAAGTCCCTTCGCTCTGATAGTCATCACTACTCTGACAAAACTCTCAAGGTGACCTTGCATGGGCTGCTTCTGTAAATCTCTAGCTGCAAAGATTAATAATGTGCATCTCATCCATCCTAAATGCATCTGAATAAACAAAACAGATCTAATTATTGTTCAATTATGTTGTGATGTAAAACAAAAGTCACTCAGAACCATTTATAATTTCAAATAACATCAATCACTATATCTGTCAGAATAACTGACTCTCTATACCACCAAAACAAGATCAACGTCAATGAAAAGCCAGTAACATTCAGTCTACTAATATATGCTTCATAATGAGATTTTAATTAGTCTTTTTGTTATTTGTTTTAAGAATAAAAGTATCTACAAAAATTAAGATGAATCAGCTTGAGACTGCATATGATATTAGGATGTTCTGATATATTGTATCCTAAATATGTGTATTTTGTCTGACTTCAATATAATTTTTTCCTTGTTTTTAAATGATTTAATATTTAAAACAAACAAACTGCCTGTACAAAAAGACAAAATACATTTTCATTTAAGATACATCAATAAATAGATTAATAAATTTTAAAAATATATTTAAACTCTAAAAATATTAAATAAGTTAAAAAAAAATACTTATAACTCAGGTGGGACAATAGGGGGTTTGTGAAATAATTTGTGTGTATGATAAAAAAATGCAGTAATTTTACAAAATGGTTTAATTTCTTAACATCAGTTAATTACAGTGCATGACTTTACATGAACTAACAAAGAAAAATAACTTGAAATAATTTATTAATCTTATTTTTAAAATTAAAAGTTTCTGTTAACATTATTAAATGCACCTGAGCTAACATGAACTAACAATGAAAAGTTAACCTGTTTGTAGAATGATACTGTAACAGATTAATTGCTTGTTAGTTCATTTTAGTTAATGCATTAACTAATGGAACCTTACTGTAAAGTGCAATAAAAAATGTGAAGCATTAAAAAAATTAATTGTTCAGCATTATAAAATTGCTCAAATATTGCTAATTTTTTGCAACTAACATACAAATATATTGTGAAAGTCGTTATATTTATGCAGAAGTTATTCACTAGTTTTGTGCTTCTCAAGAAACCACACAGTAACTTAATTTCAGGTAGTACTTCAAGTAAATAATTTAAGTCACAGAGATTCAGCTGACGAAACATATTGGGAACTCCTGCTGTAAAGTAGCAGCCAAAATGAGAGAGGGGGGAATGCAATCAGGGCATCAAACTTGTGTCCCCGTGAGAGTTCATCTGCTATTTTATGTGACAAACGCGTGGACTATCCACAGCACCACAGCTCTTACAACTTGAAGAGAGTCTTGTGTTTAAAGAGCAGTCCAGGATGTAACTCAATCACGCAGGCTTCACACTCAAATATTTGATGTACTTTTTAGCCACGTGGGGCTAGATTATATAAGGCACAGATCCAGATGAGTGAGTCTATTATACATTGTTTGACTGCAGAGAAAGACTGCAGCAATAACTATAATTTCAAATATCACAAATATTGAGTTTATTGATGATGAACAATGTGCAGAATTGTTATCATCAGCCTTCTGCGATTATATTTTAGCACAACCACTTTGAAAAAGGATCTCAGTGTGGACTACCATGAATTACAAATATGTGACCCTGGACCACAAAACCAGTCTTAAGTCGCTGCAATAGCCAAAAATACATTGTATGGGCCAAAATTATAGAATTTTCTTTTATGCCAAAAATCATTAGGACATTAAGTAAAGATCATGTTCCATGAAGATATTTTGTAAATTCCCTACTGTAAATATATAAAAATATAAATTTTGATTAGTAATATGCATTGCTAAGAAATTCATTTGGACAACTTTAAAGGCGATTTTCTCAATATTTAGATTTTTTTGCACCCTCAGATTCCAGATTTTCAAATAGTTGTATCTCTGCCAAATATTGTTCTATCCTAACAAACCATACATCAACGGAAAGCTTATTTATTCAGCTTTCAGATTATGTATAAATCACATGTATACATTTTGAAAAACTGACCCTTATGACTGGTTTTGTGGTCCAGGGTCACATATGGTAATCAAGTACCGTGGGATTTGCATCTGATATCAACACCGTACCATAGTACTTCCACAATACTATTTTGTAAAAGACCTGACCACACAAACAACCTTGCAGTTGATTTACTGTGTTCTAAGCTGGCATCTCTGTCAGGGCAAGATGATTTCATTACAAATAGTTTACTGTTGTGCCGCAGGGTTCATGTTTTGTCAGTGGAAGAACTACATCACTTATGCCTTTAGACTCCTATGTTCACTTTCATCATGCTCTGTTCAAGTGTGATCTTACTTCCAGAGAATGTCATGAATTCCTTGAATATTAATTGCACTCTTACTGGCATGTTATGAATTAAAAATGAGCAAAAGCAGAGGGTTTAATCGAAATATTACCCAAGCTCTTAACAAGTCTGAATTGCACTGCAAGTACTATTAGCCAAACACTAAATCAAATCCGGCAAGGTCACCGAATTGCACATTTTTAATGGTGCAACTGTCAAGCTAATTCAAAATCTGCCCTACCTGTGCAGTGTCCCGAAGAGGCCAACCGCGATAGCGCATTCACCAGCCGACCCATGACAATAACTCACACTGGAAATATAGTCTGTATTTCATAAAGAGCTTATCAAACTGATGTATATCAAAATGTGATGCAAATGCCACCAAACCTTTCCATTCTTTGAAGGAAGAGTATATTTCTGTGGGCAACAGAGCACCAGCCAAACTTTGCAGATAAACTAGATTGTAATTTCACAGTGTCCCGTTTTGCGGTCCTGATATGAATCATAATTGATGTTCGTGCTACTAACATTTGACAAGGACATATTCTTTGAGGGTTTTTAGACAAGCCTTTTTGGATGATTAATACCGCTCAATAGAATCAGAATACTGATGACACGTAATTAGGCTTATGATTAATTAATTTGATTTAACAATAAAATTAGGAACTACCTTGACCTTCAAATAACTTAAAGTAACCAAAGTAATGTTTGATCCTCAGTAGACCCAAATGCCCCAAACAAGATTCTCAGCCAAACCAGGGACCCCTAATAAATAAATATAGAATTTTCTTGAATAAAACCTCAAAATAACTTTAATTAAGAATATATTAACTTTACATTTATTGTATATTGCAATTCTTAACATATTAGTAAGTAGGAAATTAATTAGGAACTTTGTGAAAATGCGGGCCCTTTTGGGGCCCTGAGATATTCAACCTTAAGTTTGGACTGCTGACACTTTCTCCAGTCAAGTAATCTCTGATCTAACTGAACCTGATAATTAAACCCTCAAGTAACCCCAAATATTTTCATAATATCCCTGACGTGAAAGCCTAACGACTGAAGATGTCAGTTAAAATAGTGTTTGATCTTTGAAATGCTTTGAAAATCTAAAACAGTAGTTCCCAAGCCTGGTCCTGGAGGCACCCCAACACTTCACATGTTGCATGTCTCCTTTCTCTGACACACCAATTTCAGGTGTTGGAGTCTCTACTAATGAGCTGATGACCTGAATCAGGTGTGTTTGATTAAGGAGACATGCAAAACGTGCAGTGTTGGGGTGCCTCCAGGACCAGGGTTGGGAACCACTGGTCTAAAAGACTAAAAGACATAATACTAAAATACTAAAAGCCACTGCATTCAATAGCTTTCTCCCATCTCAGTCAAAACACTGGAGTATCAAAGATGAGATTAGTTGCTGTTGTTTAATAAATGGCACAGCCATTACAGACATCTGTGGGATGAGAAAGGTTTGACTTACAGGTGCATCTCAATAAATTAAAAAGTTGTGGAAAAGTTCATTTATTTCAGTAATTCAAATCAAATTGTGAAAACTCGTGTATTAATAAATTCAGTGCACACAGACTGAAGTATTTTAAGTCTTTGGTTATTTTAATTGATGATTTTGGCTTACATTTAAGAAAAACCCACCAATTTACTATCTCAACAAATTATAATATTTCATAAGACCAATAAAAAAAAAACAATTTTAGTGAATTGTTGGCCTTCTGGAAAATGTTCATTTATGTACATGTAATCAATACTTGGTAGGGGCTCCTTTTGCTTTAATTAATGCCTCAATTCGGCGTGGCATGGAGAAAGATCAGTTTGTGGCACTGCTGAGGTTTGTATGGAAGCCCAGGTTTCTTTGACAGAGGCATTCAGCTCATCTGCATTTTTGGTCTTTTGTTTCTCATTTTCCTCTTGACAATTTTCTCTATGGGGTTCAGGTCTGGTGGGTTTGCTAGCCAGTCAAGCACACCAACACACCATGGTCATTTAACCAACTTTTGGTGCTTTGGCAGTGTGGGCAGGTGCCAAATCCTGTGGAAAATGAAAGCAGCATCTTCAAAAAGCTGGTCAGCAAGAAGGAAGCATGAAGTGCTCCAAAATTTTTGGGTAAACGGTGTGGGCCCCCCCCCCCCCCCCCCCCCCCCCCAGTGACGTGGTTTTCAAAAAAAACACAATGGAAAAACCACACCAGCAGATGACATTGCACCCCAAAACATCACAGACTGTGGAAACTTAACACTGGACTTCAAGCAACTTGGGCTATGAGCTTCTCCACCCTTCCTCCAGACTCTTAGGACCTTGGTTTCCAAATGAAATAAAAAAACTTGCTCTCATCTGAAAAGAGAAATTTGGACCACTGGGCAACAGTCCAATACTTCTTCTCCTTAGCCCAGGTAAGACAACTCTGACGTTGTCTGTGGTTCAGGAGAGGCTTAACAAGAGGAATACGACAACTGTAGCCAAATTCCTTGACCCATCTGTGTGGTGGCTCTTGATGCCTTGAAACCAGCCTCAGTCCATTCCTTGTGAAGTTCACTCAAATTCTTTAATCGATTTTGCTTGACAATCCTCATAAGGCTGCGGATCTCTCGGTTGGTTGTGCATCTTTTTCTTCCACACTTTCTCCTTCCACTCAACTTTCTGTTAACATGCGTAGCACTCTGTGAACAGCCAGCTTCTTGGCAATGAATGTTTGTGGCTTACACTCCCTGTGAAGGGTGTCAATGATTGTCTTCTGGACAACTGTAAGATCAGCAGTCTTACCCATGATTGTGTAGCCTAGTGAACCAAACTAAGAGACCATTTTGAGGATCAGGAAACCTTTGCAGGTGTTTTGAGTTGTTTAGCTGATTGGCATGTCACCATATTTCTAATTTGTTGAGATAGTGAATTTGGTGGGTTTTGTTAAATGGGAGCCAAAATCATCACAATTAAAAGAACCAACGACTTAAACTACTTCAGTCTGTGGCGCATTGAATTTATTTAATACACGAGTTTCACAATTTGAGTTGAATTACTGAAATAAATGAACTTTTCCACGACATTCTAATTTATTGAGATGCACCTGTACAAATCAACGGGTGTTGACACACCAAACACAGAGTTTACCTGCTCTGATCTTGGCATAAATACACCTGTGTCCATAATCCAGCAGCTGTTTTATTTGAACGGATATCAAATACTCTGATAACATGACTCCACCTTCACTGGAGTAACATATACTATACTATAAAAAAAAAGCAACTGCATATTTTCAAGTTTACAGTACCTTTTGAGTCACTAATACTAATAAATGTAAATCATTTGAAGCTACATAAAAAAAAAACAACTAGTCAAACACAACTAGTCTGAACAAAGAATTTTAAATTCAACAATATTGCTGAAATCTAAAGGGTTTGTAAGTTCCCAGCATTAAATTGTCATGGTCACACTTAAGTTTAAGGACCAATTCTCAATATTAACTAACTATTAACCATGACTTTTGCCTCAATAAACTCATAATTTGCTGCTTATAAGCAGGTAGCTTTTAAGTTTAGGTCTGGGGTCGGATTAAGGGATCTAAAATATGGTCATGCAGAATAAGGCATTAATATGTGCTTTTAGAAGTATTAATAATTGGCCAATATGCTAGTAATATGCTTGCTTTTATGAAACTGGTTAATAGAGAGAATTAGTCCTTAAACTAAAGTGTAACCAGTGTCATTGTTGAGCCCTCTATCAACATCTCTTTATTTACATGTGTATTTATTTACATATTCTTATTTGCATTTTTACACTTACATTACGTCAATTTATAAAGATGCTAGTCATCCAAATAAGCGCAAACTGGAACCAGCATTTCTCAGTTCGGCCAGAGCAAGGAAGGTCACAAGGAAGGCCGTTTTTTCAGAACCGCTTCTATGAGGCTCTGTACTGGAAACTCAAGCTTATCACACAATGGGCCTCATTTATCAATCTAAAGTAGAAACGAGCACAGATCTGTGTGCACAAATCAACTTACGACAGAGTTCACATGTGATTCATGAAACATTCGTATGCCGCCAATCTCATCGTACGAATGATCGCATGTTGATAAATGTGGCGGCAGAAAACAATCGTCATTTGAATATCACGCCAAAAACCCTGGTTTTTTTAGAAGCCTCGCCCCTAGAGTTTACGACATGGAGAAATGAAACCCGGCCAAAAAGAGGAAGTAATCTCATGAAAGAGAAATTGATCTTACTCCAAAAACACCCGTTAACCTTGTGATTGCAAACAATTAGGCTACATTAATTTATGTAATTTATATGTATATTAAAATACTGGAAAATATAAACAGCCTTTTTAGTTCACCTCACTCTACAACAAATATTTAAAAATTAACGGTATTCAGAACAGAACAAGAACGAAAAATAAGTAGTTATAAAATTATATATTAAACAATAAAATAAAACACAAATTAGGCTATAGAGGCATTCATTATAAACAGCATACAAATGTCAAGCAAAACTGAAACGCCATTGGGCTCACGAGCCTATGTCTCATAGGCCTAACAAGAATCCAAATGTTTCCATTTTTGCCATATTTGTAACATTTGGTTGCTTAACTAATCATTATGTAGCCTAAACATGGCTTTAAACTTCAGTCATGTTCTAATATCCGTGTAAAATACTTCACATGAGCAAAAATGTTTATTGGGACGCACCATGATTGTACAGCGACCCGAAAATAGCAGTGTAACTTTTATGTTTGTTGACTGCATTTTAGTTGATGATGAATGGCTGAATGTCTACAGGCAACGCTAGAACTATGTTGTTTGTGTGTGTGTGAAGGCACCTGCTGCGATCAGATGGAGTAATCAAATAAAGAATAAAAGAAAAGAAATAAAATGTAGTAAGAGTGTCACAAAAAAAGAGAGTAGGCCTATAATGTTGCCACAGTGTTTTTTTTCCTTTTGTTCATCTGTTATATATATAGCGTATTATATATTTTGTGTGATCCTATTTATTTTATAGAATTAATTTCAGTTTTTATCCTTTCACAGAAGCGATGCAGGTGTGCATGGCCTGCGACGATTGATCCCATGGTCCTTGCTTACATGGTACACACATATAAAGCTAAAGCACTGTATATAACCAAAAAAAAAAGACATTCTAATCTTACTGGTTAACGATCGACTAATGAGCTTCGTTTGACGGTCAGGAATATAAAAATTAACAAAATGCTGTCATTCTACAATTCTCCACCGTATTTACTATGCTGCGCGCAAGTTCAGGTAACTCAAAAACTTGCGTACACGAGCTGAGACCAGACGTGAGATTTGATCGTAGCCACCGCTCACGTCCATATTGATAAATTCAAAGTTTTGCATTGAAACGACCATACGCCCAATTTTCTGTCGTATGTTCGTTTCGTAAATGAGGCCCAATGTGTATCATATTGTGACGTAGATAGTGATACCTAATCCTATTTCACAGAGATCGACAATTTTCCAAAATGTGCAAACTTACTGTATAGAGAAGCCACTATTTTTTCTGAATTCAATCAATTTCAAGCACCTCTTTTGTTACATTATTAAAAATGTATTGTTGTTTCTCAACTGTCTCTTGCTTCTAGCCTCTTGCCTTTAAAATCTGATATTGCATCAATTGCATGAGATAAGAAACCATTCAAAACATACCCAGACATTTATTTCCCATCATCCTCTTAGACAACCATGCTGTGAGTCTCGTGCTTAAGTCAATAGCCACAAATTGGCCAGCATTCATCAAGGCAACCTAGCATTGCATTTGAATATTTGTGTGCATGTGAGAATGTGTGTACATGGCTTTCGTGTGTAAGCTTCAGCGTTGTGCGTTTGATCTACACTGGGGCTATTAACTCTGTACTCCAGCAGTAACACAGATGGCACAGCCTCTCCAACCTGATTCCACCCCTGAAGGAGAGATAAGAATGTGTAAGAGAGTGACAGAATGACCATCACAGACTCTATTGTTGGACCAAAAGTTAAAGTAGCTCGATTGACAGTTGACATTTTGTCACCATTTAAGGCCTGTTCACACCAAAGACGATAACTATAATGATATAGTTTTAAAAATGGAACTGCAAAAGAATAGCAGAGTCCACACCACAGCTAAGATGATAACAGGACAGAGGTAAGATACAGATGGAATCACTTTGACAATTATTTTTTCCCAGCTAATGAACAATAAAAACATTGACAGCCAAAGCTCACAGCCTCACACATAAAGTGGCAGACGACAAAACAGCAGCACGCACTTACAGAATATTATTGTGTGTTGGTGTGAGCACTAAGATAGTTATGGTAATAGTTATCTTTATAGTTAATGTTCATGGATTGAACGGGCCTTTGCTCAATATTCCACACCCGTATGCTGTCTTTTTTTTATGGGGAAAAAAAATGAATAAATAAAAAATAAAAAGCAGTCCATGTGATTCATTTGCAAAATTCCCACATCTTTTGAAACCAAAGCTTTGAATAAGAAACAGACCAAAAAGCAAATTCATTTGTTTTCCACACAAAACTATTATATGACACTGAAAAACTTGAAATACCGCCCAAAAGTCATATAGACTACTTTCATTGTTTTGATTTTTGGCATTTTAAGCATTTGAGCTGAAATTATGATTTATTAATCCAATTAATTGGATTAAGAGGATTTGAGAAAAAAACACTAACTTTCAGCATCAATTACTGGCAAACGGATCGGATTAAGATTTAGCATCTGAACTGCAAATCCTTCAACTGGAATCACACAAACGGTCTCATCAAGGTCGAATTTAAGGCAAACTCTGGGTCTGCCTTTATTTCCTCTTTCCTGCTGCTTATGCTGCCAGCTTGTCATCTGAATGCCCGGGCATTAGCAAAAGTGGCCTAAATTAATTTGGCAAGAGGAAGAGGCAGATGGAACATGTAATTGTAAATGCACAGTTTTGGCAGCCTAAGAAGACATCTTAGAAGAATTAATATTTCCCCATGGTTAATAAACCCTTTTTCCCATTCTTCCCCTCCTTGAATCATTTCAAACCAGTTATCTCATCTTAACAGTGCAAAAACAAGCTGTGTGAAACCTTAATCATACAGTACACACGATGATGGCAATTGTTTGAATATTTATTTTCAAGTTAACAATAAGATATCCCTAACATAGATTAAAGTATTGTCAGCTGTCAGTAATTCTCCTAGGCAATGCGAACTATTCACTTTATCTAAAAAAATAATTCAGATGTGGAAATAATTTTAGTGTTGACGATGTCACCAATACCAAAATGAATCCACAGGGGAGACGAGGTGAAAAAAGACACACGTTATAGAAGCTAGGAAAACATAATCCCCAAGACCGCAAAACATCATCTTATTTACATAAAAAGTAACTCATGTACTTGAACATGGTTGTTTGAAATTACATAGCCTGACATGTTGCTTCTGTTTACACACTTTTATGTGTCAGTTGCTGTGACGGTGTGTGATTCCTCCCTATGGGTTTACACTGATGGTGGAGTCGAACAATTCCAATTTTCAGCTTTGGATTTCATTTACATTTATGCTTATAGCACACTTTCTTTCCAAAGCGACTTGCATCTCATCTTTAGAATAATGAATGCAGCAATAAAAATGTTTACTGCAAGCTTGAGAAAAGCTGCTGCCTGGTGAGTGCACTTGTTTTACCTCAGTGGATCTTACTGTTATTTATTTATTTTTGCTTTAAGAAAACAGTTCAACCAAAAATGAAAATCCTGTCATTATTCACTCACCCTCATGTTGTTTCATGACTTTCCTTCTTCTGTGGAACCAAAAAAGATTGATATTGGAAGAAATTTTACTCATCTATTTTCCATACAATGATTGTACATAATGGCCATGAGGTGTTGGAGATATTAACCTCCAAAAGAGAACAAAAAACTGAATAAAATTAAATAGAAATTAAACTAAATAATAGCTTTGTGTGAAGAACACACAAAAATTCAAGAATCCAAGATTCCCCCTTAAATGAAAATGTACTCACGCTAAGGCCATCCAAGATGTACAGTATATGAGTTGAGTTTATGTCTTCATCAGAACAGTTTTCAGCAGCTTGTAGCACGTTTTAGCACCCATTGGTGAGCAGGTGATGTAATGTTAAACGTCTCCAAATCTGTTCAGATGGAAGACAAACTCCTCGACATCTTGGATGGACTGAGTGCAAGTAAATTTTTTGCATTTTTTGTGTTAGTTATTTTAGCATTATTTTTGTGTGAATTTACTTAAATTCACTCTAATTTGGAAACCCACTGGTTCATAGGCATTTATTATCGGTTACAATATCTGTTACAATCTGAATTTAACTCAATCTGGCTGCAGAAAGATTCAGTAGATGTCTCTTATAGACTACGTTTACGTGATCAAAATATGCAACAAAAAAAAGGGCAAAAATTTTTTTTTATCCAAATTAATTTTTGGGTGAATTATTTCTTTAACTCAGAGACAACGTAATCAAATATCCACACGACAGCCAACAAATTGACTTAATCCAAGATTTTCCGAAGGATTAAAGAAGGAAATTATGAAAATAAACACTAGCAAATAAAAAATGTTCTGTTTGATCAATGATCTGTATCCTTGAAGGAAATAAAAGGCAGCTCATAAAATTGTGCTAGAAACAGCTACTTCATCAGTAATCAGTTTGAATCTCTGTAAATCCAAAGCATCATGTGTGTAAACTGAGGGGGTGGTGAGAGAAAAAGGGGGGAAACAGTGTCGGGTGGTAGACATTGCTCTGAGAGTCAGCGTATTCAGCTCTGGGCTGTAGGGAGGGAACATTTCAACGCTGCCAGTCTCAACGAGTAAAACTAAAATAAATGTTATATGTTTTCAAGTATTCACTTGTAACAAGTCTACATTTGCTCACATGGTACTAGAAGTATGCTCAGGTTAGACTGCCACAGAACTCGATTAAAGCTGTCTATAATCAATATGCATTCTCTGAATCTGTGCTGTAAATAGGCCTGATGTGGCAAAACAGACAGTGAATCTGATGTCTGAATCTTTTGGCTCTTTTCCACAAGGTACGATTCAGTGCAGTACAGTACGGTAATTATTTTCCATTACGGTGTTCCATTGTCAGAAGTTGTGAATGGTACCAAAATAGCGAACAGTACCGCACCACTTTTTGGGACCCTTCAGTTGGGGTACCCAGTAGTCCGGTACCTAAAGGGTGTAGCTAGACTCACTGCAGAACATTGATTGCTTGACAGAGAATCATCACTTGCGCATGCTACAAGGGGAATGAAGCATCTCCTTCACTCGTTCCGCCATGCTGCTCATGAGTGTTGGGCTTGTTTACATCAGAGTGCACAAACACAAAAAATATAACAGTGTATTTTAGAATTTTATATTTTCACACACATACACGGATAATGTCGAGCTTTCTTCTTCACGTGAGAATGACGTCGATCACTACTTTCCAGCATACACCACGCATATCAAGTAAGGGCACTGCTGACGGTGGAAACACAAGCCAGATCAGGTTGTACCATCCCGATTTGTACCGTGCTGTACTGTACTGCACCGTACCGCTTGGTGGAAATGAGGCTTTTGTGTGTCAGCACATAATCACACAACAACACATAACGGTCAACTTCCTGATTGAAACTACATGTGACTTCAACCTTCAAGGAGAGATAGATAGATTTTCTGCCAAGATAAGAGCAATAACAGCATGAGGGTAAAAAAAGTGGTGCAGGCAGCATAATGGGGAAAAAATGCAAGGTTATGAACTTCTTTTTACTTGAGCACGAATTTTTGGAATGGCATTTCATGTGTAAGAGGCTGCAAGACCCGAGACGCGAGCACAGTCAAACATCTGTAAAATGCATGTTTATATAGAAAAACAATGGAAAAGCAGCACAGTGAAAAGCAAAAACCTGTAAAGAACTACTACTGTATGTTTGTATGATATTTCATTTGCATTTGGTGACAGGCTATTTTCTTTTTCGTTGTTGTTTTTTTTTTTTTTTTCACAAAACATTTAATATAATCTCTGGGTTATACTGTCTGTGTGAATTGGAAGTGGTACGTTTTTTTTTTTTTTTTTTTACATTAATTATCTTATAGATATATTTCGAAGTTCTTGACTCTTTTTGGTCCCATCCAAAAACGCAAAAATAAAGGAAAAAAGAGCACATATATACCCTCAGCCTATATTAATTCATCATATATATACAAGCCACATAACTCCAATTATCTGTTCCGTAGGGTATAAAACCAGCTTAATAATTGTGCTTGCTTCAGCCCTTTATCTTAGACTCATAAAAAATTATTAAAAACAACCTAATACAATACAAAAAGCACATACCCAACAAACCAAAAAACATTCACCATATTAATAAATAAATATATCAATAGAAACCCTTGTATTCTCTATTTAGCACTGAAATGTGGCCACTGAGATGAGTGGTGACTAATTTGAAAAGATTCGTGTTGATATTGAGTTTGGTGAGAGCGTGGGGTTGTGTGATTAAATTGAGCAGTACACGCAGACCGCCCACCTTTGTGTCTACCGCACCATCCCTGTGGGCGCGGCTGCCTTAATCCCTCTGACCTCCAAACCCCCAGCTTCCGTATCATCATCTCATCCCTCTCCCTCTTCCCTGCCATCACCTGCACCCCTTCCCTCGCCCAGCCTGTAAAGCATTTCTCAGTGTCTGGCTCACGCACCCTCAAATCTCTCTGGCCTCTCTTGTGTACTGAAATGTGATGCGCTTCAGGCTTTAGATATTTCTCGGCTGAGGAGGCCGCCATTTGTGTCTGTTGACACCGCAACACCCACCCGTCCCACTGGTCTCCGCACTGTGGCAGAAGTGCCTGGCTGGCTGTCTCAGACGGGGGGTCAGGACGTTGTTAAGGGTAGGTCACGGGGGCTGTGCGTCTCGCTCATTAGCAGCGCCCGAAACCGCTGAGAAAAGGCTTGTTGTACTTCCAGCATCATTCTCATTTCTACACTTTTTCAAAAACATTACCTAACATTCTAAATGTATGCATAACTCATTCACAGACATGCTCAGAATAACATAAGATAAATGTTATAACTTCTAAATGTCAATACAGTTATTAGACAGTATCACAGGAAATGGGTGTTCTTATGCTTGACGTGAATGATGACTCGAGTAGCCATCTTTATTGTTTTTTACAAAACTGCAACAATAGCAACATGGTAAAAGAAGATTATTTGTAAATCAATTATAACAATATTTTAAATTTTAAATATCTGCTATCAATTCTAACTTTAATTTACAATGCTAGATAAATTCTTAAAAAAATTACTGACCCCAAACTTTTAAACAGTAGTGTAAATTGTTGAGCAATATGAATGTACTTTAAAATGTAGTCAAATATTTTATCCCTTAAAACTTATCTTTGATCATCAAAATTACATATTTAAATGTTTTTTCTTGTGACAATAATTTTCTCATTCCTTAAAATAGCTTGAATGCAACTCTACACCCTTGCCTCATTTACTAGACGCTGATCTATGAATATGCAAATTAGTCCCGCCTTCACTCAGTCACACACCAGCCAGCGCCTCCTGATCCACTGAACTGTAATAAACGCAAAACAATGGCATACACGGATAATGACTGATAAAACGATCTTTTTACTATCGGACAACTACAGTGAATATTGTAGCATTCATTAAAGTTACTTACTTGACGATGTTGTGTCCTAAAATGCCTTGAAGACTCGAATACAGCCGTTTGTGATTCTTAATTCGCGCCGGCGAGCAACGCGTGTGAAGTGCAGATGCCGATGCGGAGAGAGGTGGGTCTGACTCCGGGCTACTTTTACACTGTTGCCGACGGTTATGGCAAGTTACCGTTCCTAAAATCACATAAACCCGCTTCAGGGTTTTTTGCTTTTATATTATTTTTGGGTTTTGTGTTTGGTTTTGGTATATTGTGCGGTGCATGAGATATGGATCATCCCGTTACGTGTTGTTATTGGGTTGGGGTGACGTAGCGGAAACGCGTAGATTTCTGGGTCACCTTGGGAAACTACGTTTTTACTGGGTTAAGATACGCACAATGTGGGTTGATAATAGTTGGCACAAGTGGTTGTCTAAAGGCATTTTAAAATGGGGGGACAAAAACCATTAAAAAACTGGTGTTTGGCACTGGCAGGGGGGGGTCGGGGTTAATAATGTGCGGGTGTGGTCTCTTTTTGTCGTTTTGTGGCCATCAAAAAAATCTTTAAAAAAAAAGGTCACATGTTCCAGAGCGGTTATTACGCTGGGGGGGCCGGGTGGTTTTCAACAGGGGAGCTACTAAAGTCACATTTATAATGACGTGGTTGGGGCGTAAAAGATCATTTGCCACTAAAGACCTGGGCGGGGACGTGTTCAGGTCAAGGAGTGGCTGGGGCTGCTGACATTCAGCTTTTCATCACAGTGATAATAATTTTAAAGTATATAAAAATAGACACTCTGTATTTTAATGGCATAGTATGGGCACAACTTATTACGGATCAATACATCAGCCTTGATGATCAATAAGAAACTAGTCAAATATCTACACGACATCATTATATATATATTGCTACATATACACGATTGTCTCTATCTAGGGAAGAAGTATTAAATATATATATATATTATAAGCGTAATATTATATATAGATATAGGATATATATTTATATATATATATCTCAAATATATATATATATATTATATATTAATTGAAGAAAGAAATAAATAGCCAAATGCCTCTAATGATCTTTGTCCTTGTGGGAAATAAATGCCAGCTGATGAAACTGTGATTGATACAGCCATTTAATCAGTAATCAGTCTGAATCTTAATTAACACTTTTATGAGCACTTATAAATGAATTTAGCATCAACTGCATGACTTATTGAGTTTTCAGAAACCCAGTAGCTGTCAAAGCTTTATTTTTGGCACTGATTTAAAGAAAAGAAGACATATACAAAATCTGTGTCTATGATCTATACAATACACCGCACAGTGCACAGTAATGAGACTTTTGATTGTCTCCATTCAGAAAACTCCTTCAATACTCCCAAAAATAACCAACCTTGTTTTTTCATTTCTTCATGTGTGCTGATCTAAGCAGAACGGTCAGACTTAATGCAGACTGACAGAAATAGTTTTAGGGTCTCGACAACAGCACATATTTGTCTCTTGAATTCAGAAAGCTGACTTTGAGTTGAATGGAGATGGGGGGAATAGTGTTCACAAAAACACACATTTAAGAGACAAACACTTTCTGTTATACTTCAGACTATCTTAAACTTCTCTGTTCTATTTTTCCCTCTTTTCATTTTGTGACAGAATTTCACTCTTACTTCTTTTCCAGGAAGTAGATACAGTATAGTGTCATTATGTCATCAGAGAGCAAAACTCGAGATGGCCTCAAGCTCTATGATGCTTTCATTTGCTTGTGAAGAGAAACAGCCCAGAGTACTATAGTATGCCATTAAAATATAGCACATTATACTTACAGATTACTGCCATAGTAAGAGCTAATTAAGAGCTAATCAGAAATACTAGCATACTGATGACCATACAATCACAAGAGTACAAACAGTGTCATGTTCTCAAGTTAAGGTCAAGTCTACACAAGTTAAAAACAGCAGAAAGCTGGTCGAGGGTTAAAAGTTTAGCGTTTAGCTGCAGACAGCGTGTTTACAAAGAGGAACAGATTTAGGATCCTTGCTGGGTTTTGAACTTCAGATGGACCTTCTGCTGTCTCAAGATATTAGATTAAACCATAAGACCCATCCGATGTCTATCCGATGTGAAGGTCAAGGCTAAATTCCAGCATAATTTACCAGAAAACCTTATTGCCCTGGAACAACAAACCTTAGGGCAGACCTATTGTTGTCCTGTTTACGAGACTTTCAGAGTGCATGAAATTTCAGCACAATACTTTTAAGATGGGAAAGCAATCAAATAGGCTAATAGTTTAATTACAACGCTTATAATTACAAAAAACTCCAAATTCAGCAAGAAAATGGTCTTAATGATTCATAATGGGCACTGAGTCTAACAAAATCAAACCAGTGTGCCTCCCAAACCTTTGGAAATATATTACATCATTTGGGAATTTAAAGACAAATTGAAAATTACTTTTTAAACTTGTTACAGGTATTTGAAGGTTCTGTGGAAGGATCAGCTAAGCCTGCTGACAGGGAGACAGATGAGGCCTTTCGAATCGAGCTGTAATGACATTTTCTGCTTGCTTAGTTTGCTCCCTATTGGCAAGAGTTCATCATGCCCACCCGGTGGGGAAGCTGTCATCCAATTTAGAAGAACATCCCCAGTAGAACAATTATTTTATGAGAACATGCGGAAAAGATTATCAAGTTTAACAAATCAAGCTGTGGATATGTAATCGTCCCAAACAATATTATAGACAAGAACATTTGGCTATGCCGAGATGATTGCGTGTCAGACAGGTACACAATTTGTTGTCTTGATAAATGGAAACTTGTAACTTCAGGCTGTGAATTTTATCTGTCTGCACAGTCAAACCTCTTTTGACAAGTTTAATTCAAACCTCTTCGTTTTTACTTGTCAGAATTTTTTAAAGGGTTCAACTGCATCAAAGCATTTTTAGCAAGCACGTGTGTTTTATAGCAAGAACTGGGTGCAATTATGTATGCTGTGCACTGCAAGAAACATAAAAATGCCTGGAATCAGAGCTTGTTATTTTCCAAGGGAAAAATGAGTTGAGATGTAAACTAAAGAATTATGAAACCCGCAGGGATAATAAAACATAAACAACTGATTTAGATGCATTATTTAGTCTGCACAAGATATGTGATCCTTTAACCTGAATTAACATGCCTGTCTTCAAGAGTTTGTTTTTGCATTAAAAAGTCAGTGAACATCAACTCTGTAAGCTAACATTAAAAAAAATAGGTCACCATTTCATTAACACTGGCACATGATTGACAGACCGATTAGCTCTTGAGTTCAAGGACGTATAACAAATGAAAGTAGAAAAACAAACATCACAATAATAACAGTAACACTGATAATGACATTATTTGTGATTAATAAGGCACAAACATGGAATGTGAAGCTGCTGTGTCAGTGAAAGGTCTGCCAAACAATCAACTTCTATTTTCCAGGACCAACAAAACACCCAAACACAAAGCGCTATTATTGCAAGATATCATCTACTGTCGTTCTCTTGAGAAATCTCACCTAATTTTCTGGACTTGTGAAACAGAAATGAAACAACAGAGAATTTAATTCAGTTGGTTATAGGTTGGTTCACACTAACAGAGAGGTTTTATTGGAAGACCTGATGCTTGTCCTCTGGAGAAGAGGAGCTAAAAAAAAAAACAGGAGCTGAAAACAAGAAAATGATTTCAAGCTACAGTATGTGTCTGAGCTAAACAAGATGCTCTTTTGGTCACATTAGGGTGAGCTTAGCAAAGAGTGGGACATACAGTACATATATATATACATATACATATAGATCTGATCAATTTCTCTTTAAATATCAGATTTTATTTATAGTGCAAAAGTTTTAATTTGCTGCTCATCATAGTGGTGAATCTATAATAAGTATTTGGTCGATTATATTCTATTATTATATTACACAGTAACGGACCATACAATTGTTATTTAACAGTGTATTTATTTTTTGTATATTTGTGTATATATTTATAAAACATCAAAGCCCATTCACACCAATAACAATAACAATAATCAGCTGGAAAACATTCTGAAAGTGATTCCAACAATATTGTCCCTCTGTATCATTACTGTTTTGGTTATCATCCTTGGTGTTTACCACGGCCATATAAGTTTTATCATTGCTGCATCACAAATATTCTACACATCTACGATAACTTACCTTAATCCCCCCCATAACTAGTTATCCAACTTCCATCTCTTATGCCACAAAATAACTAAATAAATAACTTGGCTAAAGAGAAAAACCCAATACTGCTCCGGTTCCAGTCTGTTGCTGTGTGAAATATCCTGACGCCCAGCATGGCTTGTTCAAGGTATATATATATATATATACAGTAACTGCTGGGTGATTGAGGCAATTCTGTTACTATAACATCCACATCAGTAAATTTGCTCAAATTAAGTTGGGCTGGTGGAGGAAAAGCAGTGAGATATAGAGAGAGGCATTGAAAATTGTATAGCCATTCCGAGTTGGAAAACAAAACTGCATTATTGGATGTTTTTTCTCAGTTTCTGCACAGCTGGCCGAATTGGATTAAGTTTTTTGTGGCACATTTCCTCTTATATGCATAATTCACAAATAAATTTGCTCAGTTGTGCAGCCCTACAGTTCGAGTCACTATCTGCTCTGACTCTCTCCAGATGAGCTTGGTGACATGCCACACATGCTCATTGACACCTGAGCACACTCAGCGACTGTCCAAATCAGCGCTAACTCGGATGAATCATGAACGCGCTGAGCCATTCGGCTAAAACCCAACGCTTAGATCAACTTCGCAGTGCCATTCATCAGTCTTTTGGTATTGAATATAATCTGTATGAACACTCAAGGATTTGGGGGAGGAGACTGGAGCAGTGTGACAAACTCAATTCCTCTGAAGTTTTCTATGGTTGAAGTATCTGCAAGTGTGAGCTAGTGGAAAGAAAAATGGAAAGCATGATGTGCTTTGAAATAATTATGTGTTCCATGCTACCAAAGCAGTAATGAATAGTTAGGACACAAGCACACACAGGAGACCCCCCATAAAACCAGCACCACTAATAGATTTTTCACCATGTGTTATGTAGAAAACTCCTGCTGTGAAATATCTAATGTACCATAACTAACTTGCTGTGCCATTACAGCGCCCTTTTGCCACTGGGGAACATTGAACGCTTTGGTAAACCAAAGGCAATGAAAAGAGTGACAATCCGAAAAAGACGATTTTAAAACATGTCTACAAACGGCCTACACAAGCTATATCTAGTTTATTTTAATGCAATATCACATGAGGTAGCCCCACCCACACTGAAAACTCATTGGAAACAAATCTTGCTGCTCATGTTTATAACTTAATCGTCAAATTATAGGACAGAGATATTGACTGTATAAAGTTGAGAAACATTGGATAATAAAACTGTCCGCAGAGAAAGCAAAAAGCAAGAATTTCAACCAGTCAGATGCTAAAAAATGTTTAATAAAATGTTTTAACAGTTGTTTAAAGCAATTAAATAATACCTGTTTTTAGGTTTAATAACTGCATACATGTCGATCTCACACTAATCAAATTTAGTAAACTTAAGGTTTTGTTTAGTACACATGAAAAATAATATATATTATATACTATATATCTATATAATAGATGTGTGTGTGTTGTGTTGTTTGTTGTGTGTGTTATGTGTGATCATGATATTTAGTACCTATTTTTTAATTATTTTAAATGGAAGAAAATATATATCATAAAATATCAATACCACAATATTGACACAATACAGTCAATATCAAAAACAAAGTAAATTCGACATTTAAAAACCAAGTGGCCTTAAATGACTACATATTAAAACTGATGTTGTATTTGTGGTTCTGTTTTCCACCAAATTTTAGGACTTACAATAGTGCTGATGCTTGGAGAAAAAAAAAAAAATTTGTATGGCTTTTCCAGCTGACCTTGTTTTACGTTTATTCTGCTTCATTAGGAAACTAGACCTTTTTAAACAGCAGTGACTTTAAATGCTAAGTGAATCTGCAAACTTAGTTTAATGGTTGTTGGGCTGATATTAGCATACCTGTCAATGGAACGGGTAGGAATGTGTTAGTCCCACAGATGAGCTATTGATTTAAATTAATGCCAGTACTTTTGGGAACGAACCATAAAACAACCCATTACAGAAAGTAATTGCTCATTAAAAATGTTAGATTTCTATCCTGTGGCCAGCACAAACGTATCTGTAATATATTTGTGACTCAGAATTTATGAACAGCACAGCAAGCCAAAAGTCTTCCAGGGTGCTAGCGTAAATTAAAGAGGCATTTGCACACTGAATTAAACACAAGAAAATCTGTTCCTGACGTACTGTTTTATGAATGCTAGTGTCAGTGGGAGTTTTACATATTTCGACTAAAACCAACTGTTTTTCTTTCTTTTAAGTCCATCTTAATGTTGAAGTGGGATTTTCAGTCCCATTAGCATCATCAAATGAAATTGAGCCAGTGTTGAATCATTACTCGATGCTCAAACAAACAGCACAATGCTTCCAATCTCGTTCCAAAACTGTGGTTCTAAACCTGTATGACTCTCTTATTTCTGTGAAACACAAAACGAGGTAATTAAATGAATTTGTTTGGGTAAATTCATGAAATTTACACTATATCAATTCTCACTATAATGCTTAATAAAGCATCCAAAAGTGTCAGCAAAAAGTGCATTCAGCTCTCTAATGATTTTCCAAGTGAAAGAGATCATTGCTAGGGTCTTCTGGCTGGTTGCTATGTGTCTAATAGGGTGCTTTGGGCGTTTGCTAGGCAACTTTGCACAGTAGGTGTTCTAAGGGCTGCTGGGGCATTTCTAGGCATCTGATGTTCAGGCTGGCTGCTAAAGTGTTACAACAGATAAAATAATAAATAATACATAATAAAAATAAGAAATCCTAACATTCCACCCAACCACAGCTTTTGGCTGACATGCAGCACAGTAAACAGGACAAATAATGAATATGTTTCGGGGAGGGTCTGAAAATTCTACCAGCCAATTTTGGCATCTGCCTCTGAAACAGTCCTGAACTGCTTGGATTGATCAGGTATAATCAGTTTTTGTGCATATTAAAGCAGCATTAAAAGATGCAGATTTACCTTGAAGATGCCAACTACAAGAGAGAGACTACAGGTGGTAGATCAGACGGTCTCGGCTCATCACTACCCAGAAATGAAAGTTTTGCAGCATGCAGTAAAGGCACTCATGAACACTCCTGAAATCACTTTTTAAACAAAAAAAAACACCCATTCACCCATTCTTTTCATGAAAAAAAAAAACATTTTCTACTTCTACTTCCACATGTTCTGTTTCGTTTTATTTATTTATTTTCTATTCAATCACCCCGAGATGACCTATAGGAACAATGTGTGCACAATGTAGCGCATGGTAAAACTAATGGTTACTGATGACCATATATTTCATCCACTCACTCGTTAAAAACCTTAATTAATGATTACACTGCATGGTTGGCTCTTTCTGTTATTACTTATTGGTGTTTCATGTAGCAGAACAAAATCAATGCATATTTACATTGATTATGGTATATTATCTTGAGAGACCTGGCACATAAAAAAAGCGAAACCAACTGAAACCGCCCATGCTGTTCCGCCCCACTGAGCACAGTCTGGTGTTTTTGTTAACCATAGAGAAGATCCTAGCTGCTGTACATTCACTCAAAAGATGCTATAGGCTAATAAAACGCAGTCATAAATCAGTTTCCTAACCTTTTTTGTCATACGTAGCCAAAACTCCATCAATAAGGCTCAAATATTGTTCTTAATAACATTCAAGCTAAAAACAATCAATAGTGGGGTGAAAAACAAGATTCACAAAGCAGCTTCTTCTAAGATTAAAGTAGTTTGAAGAATACAGAATCGGCAATATAACTACATACATAACTACATACAAGTTTGACATTGATTAGAATAGCTGAAGCATCTGATGGGATGAAAATAGGAAGAAAAAAACTGCATGTTTATGGAGAAGCAAATGAGATGTTTGCCTATGCACATATGCTCTGCTACAGGTGTTATCCTGACTTCTGAACCCAACACTTACGTATATTGTTTTGTTTTCTTGAAAATAATTGAATGTTTTAACCTGAATGTGTAAATTAAAAAAACAAATACATCATATTTTTAACATTTTGGAAGCCCTAATGTTAATTTAAATGTTGTAATTTCTGTTTTACAGATTTAACAAAACAAATAAAAATTATTCCTGGTTGCGAATCGTGGTCATAATTGTTCCTGCAGTTTCATCATCATATATTTGAAACTGACTCAGTATTTAAAAAAAAACTGCCTTGTGACTCTGATAGCATTTAAAATAAATTAAATAAATTTGAATTGTCATACAATAGCTACACTGTGCTATCTGACACGGCCTTGCAGTCTCACTTACTTGCTTTTCCTGTTTTTCCATCTAGAATGTCTGCACACTGTTACCAAGGAGACTGCACACCCACATCCTATTGTATTTTTGGGAGCAATTTAGGTACCAAAAACAGTTTTTTCTGTCTTGTCTTTTATTTTCTACATGATTTGATGTATTTACTGTTAGAGTGAAAGGTCTCAAACAATTAAGACTCAATGAGGCACAATCATTTTACCAACAAACATAATTCATACAAGTTTTCCCACCATTTCCACTATTTATACAAAAAACACCACATACTGTCTTAGCAAAGACACAACTGCTCTGTCTGGTGGTTATTTTTAGTATTACAAGTGGAGATCACCCTGTTCAGCTATTTAAAGAGTGACCTAATGTGAACATAATGTATTGTTTTAGTGATCGCAGCACTGTATATTGAGGTGTACAGGGTTTAGCTATCTTTATTCCTTATCAGCATTAAGTCATGAACACACACACTCAGATATACACAAAACTCTACAGGCACTAGAAGTTTATGCCAAGCCTTATCTAACATGAGTGTGACACGTTTGACCCGCTTGACTGCGTTTGGCCAGTCTGGGATTACCGCTTAGGGCAAAACTCTAATTTATATTTATGAATGTGTGTAGATAGTCAGTAAACAGTTCAAGGCCACAATAATGGAATTCTTTAAATGCATTTACTTCTTCTTGATATACTGAATTTTAAATGACATTATGCGAAACCATTTCTGACTTTGGAGAAGAAGAAAAAAAGCTTTTTGCTTTTTGCCTCATTTAAAATGTCACTTCAGGGAACTATTATCATCAAAGGACATCAAAGCATGACATGCAGGTGCTTCTCTGCAGTTGCTGTGGTCTACTGGCCAGTACTTTATAAGCGGAACTGCTTCATACTGGCATTGCCGATTCAATCCTTAAAGGGTTAGTTCACCCAAAAATTAAATATTGTCATCATTTACTTTATGTATTTTTGTGGAATATAAAATTAACATACTATTATATATATATATATTATATATAATATATATACACTGTAAAAAACCGGCAGCTGTGGTTACCGGAATTTTACCGTAAAAAATTCGGTAGCAACGTTTTAGGTTTTAACTAAAATTTACAGTTAAATAACTGATATAATGTTAATATACCAACCTACTAAAGTACTGAAATCTGTTTTGTACTTTGTAATACACTGATAACCATCAAAAACTGGTGGTGATGAGAAAGTCACATTATGAACCAAAGCCCATCACAAGCAGCATTTACATGTTAACATATATAGAAGGTGCACAGTGTGATTCACACAAACGCTAAACACCATCATGGTAACACACACGACACTGAAATAATGCAATAAACATTAATTTAACAACATTAGGTGTAACACACAACCCTAATATACAAAATGATAAGAAAAACTAAAGAAGAAACATGGTTATTAAAAAAAACAAAATCAAAATTTGAAATGTAATGCTGGGGATATTCTGGGAATGGCAGTGTTCAGGTTATTCACTGTAAATATACTTATTTTTTCACTCCAAAAACGGTATACTTACGTAAATTTTGTCCATACAAAATGTACTACAGTTTTTCACCGTATATAGTAGGGGTATTTACTGTTAACCATTTAACAGGTTTTACTGTAGCATTTTTACAGTCTTTAAATTCACGGTAATTTTTTACAGTGTATATATATATATATATCTATATAGATATATATATATATTATTATATATATATATATATAATTCCAGACAAGATTAGTTGAAAGTGAAACATGGGATTACCAACAACACACAAGCAAAAAAAAAAAGAAAAAGAAACTATACATTAAAAGTAGGGATGCACCGATACCACTTTTTCTAGTACGTACCCGATACCGATACCTTTATTTTTGGTACTTGCCGATACAGAGTACCGATACCAATATTTTATTGCATTTGTAAATTTTTTAAAATATTGGGTACAGAAACCAAAAGAGTATGTATAATGTTAGTTGGTTAACTTAATTTATCAAATAGATACAGTCAAACCAAAATTTATTCAGACACCTTCAACATTTCTCACATTATCACAGTTTATTCGCGATAGTTTAGAAAATGGTAATACAATCTGACAGTTAAAACTGTTGTCAGAACAAAATTCAGCTTGATAATGTTAGATAACTTGATAGAAAGGTATGTAATGGATTAAAATCAACCAAAATAATTCAGACAGCTATTAGTATGACAGTATTTACACAACTAACAATACTTAGTCGGGCAGCCCTTAGCCTCATTGACAGCCTGTAGTCTCCTGGGCATGCGGCCACCCAGCTTCATGCAAACCTCAACTTCAGTTTTTTTCCCAGACTCGGTCTGAATAATTTTTGGTCCCAAATTTGTATCAATTTTACTGGTAGTCCACTGTATGAAGAATTTTTGGGTATGATTTGTCACAGTTTACTTTATTTTGCTATCCTCACTTACATAAATTAACTATAGTGTCCTGCACCCACTAGTAAAAAATATATATAAAAAATTATATCTGGTCTCTGAATAATTTTTGGTTTCACTGTATATCCTTCGGTTATTTTCACACTTAATTATGCCCATTAAAATGTATTTTACAAGTTTTTGTTACTTTCACTGTTAATTTTTTCCTTTTGCTCTGTGGTACTTTATCTTTAATTTAATAGCATTAGAGCTTCTTCATTGCAGCGGCTTAGTACTGTAATCACGCGCTTTGCTGTAATAATGCAGGGAACCACTCGTTATAAATCTCCTAACTGTGATATTTTCAGAAATAGAAGTCGCGTTTTTTCATCTGAAACGTGCTGCGATTTATATTCCAAAGCCACTCATATAATGCACAAACACTCAAGCAAGCAAAACACACGCAACGCGTGCATGTATTTGTACTGATGCAGAATAGTACAGCCTAGCGCATTTCACACAGGTTGCTAGATTCACTTTCGCCAGAAAGTAGTGTATGCATAAGGTTGAAAATAAATTATGTTTATAGTGAATGCCATAAATGGTCTTAACTTGTGTAGTAAGTAAGTAAATGTGCATTGTTTTACTTACTTCTTTTTGACATATCCGACCGAACTACAAACTTTCCAGTGATGTCTGTGAGAAAGATATATTCACTCGACAAGTTCGCGCTTGCTCAATCCACTCAGCGTGCTTTGTTTATCAGCTCGCGCACATCAGCTATACAGACGTTAATACTGAATGTTTAACGTTATATTCATTGCATAAATATACTTCGTAGTAGACATCCTTAAACTCCATTCTGCTGTCTGTTGTTCTATTGTAGGTGTTTCTTTGTCTGAATACGGCGCTAGCTGTGTGGTCTTCCGCGTTTGGTATCGGGCGGCCATTAAGATTACCGTACAGGAGCTCAGTATCGGTGCATCCCTACATAAAAGTTGTCTGTATTACTTGTGCACTATATCCAAAGTCTTCTCAAGTCATACAAGCAGTTTGTGTCAGAAATAAAACATAATTTAAGCTGTTATTCGATTAAAAAAAATTGTATGGAGCTGCTCGAAAATTATAAACTTTATCCGCTACATCACCATTTAAAAGTTGGGGCATAATTATATTTATATATTTATATATATATATATTATATATATATATATTATATATATATTATATTATAATATATATTATTATCTTATATCTATATATATACTTTATTTAAAAAAGTCACATAAATGATCAACGACATGACCTTTAAATAGTACAAAAGATTTCTAGTGTAAAATAAAGGCTTTTCTTTTGACCTTTTCTACTCATCAAATGATCATGGTTTCCATAAAATATTAAACAGCACAATGTACATGATATTATAAGAGGACGTTCTGAGCAGCAAATCAGCAAATTAGAATTATTTCTAAAGGATCATATGACACTGTAGACTGGAGTAATAGCTGCTGAAAATCACTTAGCCAGCCAGGGAAAAAGTATTTTAAAAAATATGTTAAAATAGTAAGCAGCTATTTAAGTAATAATATCATCACAATATTATGTTATACTTTTTTGTAATATTTCACAATATTACTGTTATATTTATGAACTAGTATTATAATTGTTTGATAATTATTATTATTATTAACAATTAAATTAAGAGCAATTCTTGTTTTATATGAAACAAAAATACTAAGAATTATGTCAGTGCTTACCATTGTTTTGAATGCATTTTAACCCTAAAAACATTATAGCCAAAAGGAGGACAATACATAAATTCGGTGTAATTTCCGAACCTTACATTGGGTAGTACTTTTGGTGATGACAGCTGTTCACCACTTGTTGGTTTTTCCCCCAGCTGTACAGGTTTTGCAGACATGTTTTTTAAATCACAAGTGTATGCCTCTGAGCCCAGAGCAGCTGCTTTCTTCCAGGTGTCAGCGGAATTTGACAACATTAATATTCAGCATATATATATTTACATTCACGCACATAAGCACACACTCATTTGCAGATTCTCTTTGCACTATTGTGACTGCTGCGAGTCGGGCACGTGGCCAGTCTCTCAACATGCACACTGCATCAGAGCAACATCCTGTAGCTCCTGCAAAGTCGTAAGTTTAATTTATGTTCTGCTTTTGCAGCAAAACAATGATAGAGGATGAACAAGGAGAAATTAGAAAGGCTTCAGCATAAGGAATATGTGGCCTGGTTTGAAAAATTAAAAAGAGGATATGTAACTTATGCTTATTGCCTACATTTGAATGTTAAAATGATAATTTTACACCTTCATTGTTCTATAGAGTGCACTGTATTCTCATAAAACTATTAAACTTCATTAAACATGCAATACAAAGGCACTAAAATGTACTGTAGATAGAAATAATCAACAAAGACACATGATGTACCAGGTTCATTATAGTTAACTAAAACTGAAACTAAAACAAACCGTAACCAAAATTAAATTACATTAAATAAAATAAATGCTAACTAAAATATGGTAAACAAAATACAGAAAGCCTTTTTATTTCAACATTTCAGAATTTCCCATTTTAATTTGGTTAACTTGATGCACTAAATTAGAAAAAGAAATCAAAATATTAGTCAAAACTATAATAAAACTAAAATCTCGTTTATACTAAAATAACACTGTGCTGGACAACAATATTGTAAAATGTAACTTTTTTTAGTTTACAAATAATTTAAATTGAATATTTTATTTTTAAGAATATCAGGAATATATATGTTTTACTTTATGCCCCACATAAAATATCAAAATATATTTTAGTTTACAAATATTGTTTCATTGATTAGTAAATCTGGACACCAAAAATGAGCATCATATCATTAACTCTGATCTGAACCTGATGGTACACTGATATACCACACCATGTAGACACTATTATTGTGTAGATAGAATATGGTCTGTCGGGACCCTGGTTATGCATTTTCAGCAGTTCTCAATGATGACATTGGACCCAACCTTGCTCCTTCCTCTAGCTCTCACACACGAGTCATGTGAACAGGTGTTCCTCTTCCCTGCCTATTATCAGCCTCCACACAGATGTGAGGCTGCTGGGAATAAGCAGAGAATATCTTCACCTCGTACACCGCTCTAAGCACCCTGTCATTCACCTTCACTTCTGCTTTGTTGAATGACTGCAAGGTCAGCTTCTCCCCCCATACAGGTTGACATTACACCTCACAGATAACACGCATTCTCTGCGCTGTCACAGCTCAGAGGTTGGAATACAAAGTTAATGTGCTCAGACTAAAAAAATGGCACTGTGTTTGAATCAAACTGCCATTTCCATTCAAAAGACACTTTTAAGCTTTGACGAGGGCATCTGAACTGTGATGAGCATATTTATAGGGAGTGTTTTCTTTAATCTGTGCAGCCTTAAAGCAGCAGTTCCTTAAAAACAAGGTCTGAGATATCAGTCTTGTCGTCAGCTCATGCGGAGACCCAATAATGTTAGTCGAGCCACTGTCTAGATACTTTTCACCTTCTATTTCAGCTGTGGCAAGTAATCAACAGTAATCAAGGTTTCCCAGGCAGCAGCAGAGCATGACTTGCTTATTGTTTTCCTCTCTGCCTCTTTTTCCCCACAGCTCTCCTCTCTCAACAAGATTAGAGATCCATTACTGAATCATGTTGGGCCTAAGCAAACAGAGTCCCAGTTTCCAGCTCATCCCACTTGGCACATGCAGCATCCATCATCACAAAAGTTCACTTCCCTTGATACGGCACAAAAAGCTCACATCCATCTTAATTGGACATTAGCTGGAAATCACTGGCAACGCTCAACCCTTAGTTCGGTACAACAACAAACGATACAAAGGAAACAAACCGGTTGACGAGAGGAATAATTGGCTGTCGTTTTCCATCCCACCGTTTGTTCTCACCAAGCTCTCTGGAGAGAAGGAGAAAAAAAAATAATGTCAGTAGACCACAAATGCAAGAAATGAGAAAGATGGGAATTTGAAAGCCATGTCGGAGCTTAATTGGATAATGGGAATCAATCACTCAAGAAAGGTTTCAAATAAATTACTGCCACTCTTGAGAAACTCTGTGTAATTAAAGGTGGAGTGTCACTTGTCTTCTGTTTGAAAAGAGTATAGGAAACTTATACCTGATTATATTCTATTTTAACGGAAGCTTTAATGTGTTCCTAATCATTTACCATTCGTTATTAAGTGCAAGTATTACATTTCTGCACCACTAATGAAATGCGAAAAACAAAGGCTGCATCCAAAATCACTCCCTATACCTTTATTTGCAGTTCCCTACATAACTCCATTAACATAGTTCACTTGAATGAGTAAATGAAAGTGAGCGAGAGAATTCTGTGTCCGAAATCGCTCTGAGAGGACTGCCATTTGTAGTGGTGTCCAAATTAAATAGTACACCATACTAGCTCCATTTTCTGCCATTGTCCCACCACAAACTCATGCCATTGGTTAAGCCAAGTTGCAGTGTTGTGCGAAGGTGAGCAGATATCTGAAATGAAAGCCATGGATTTTTTTCTAGTTAAGCAGTTAATATTTATTTCAAACAGTTATTATGTTTAAAATAAAAAGTGAGGCAATTAGGTTTGCGCAACTTGTGGTAATTGTAGAATGGTGATGCATGACCTAGCATATTCTTTCATGCTAAAGAATGCAAAAACGTCCGTGAGTAATGACAGTTACTACACTGAATTGCAACTCAATTAAGTATAATGTCATGCTTCGTTTAACTGTTTAACTTTTCAAGTGAACAGTTTACTTGATGTCTTCCTCTTCTGTCCCCTTTTTGTTAACACTTCCCTAACATGTCTAAATAAATCGCTTATTAACAGAGATTTCTATTATAGACATTTCTAAATGTTATGTTAACTGTTATTTATTATAGACATCATAACGAGCCATTAAGACAGGAAGCGTTTGTAAGCAACTGTGACAATGCCACACATCTGGCTTTTTAAAAAAGTCTCTGCAGACACATGCATTTGGTTGCCTTAACTTAAAGCCGATAACGATTATGCACTAGCAGGCCTTCGCTGGACTTTCACAAACTTACAGTAGCATGACCAAGAAGAAACAACACGACTTGAAGCTTCTGAAGCCAGCAGCGCCCTCCATGGGTCAAAACTAGCGATAAGAATTGCGACTGGAATGGGTATTTATTGGAACAGAGTAGGCCTACAAAAATACAAATACACACTGCACAAAAATGCCAGGGCGTACATAATATAAATAACTCTATATTCATGTCAAATGTTTCAATATTTCAGTCTTCTTTAGCAAACCTTCTGTTCTCCAAACAGGTGCTGTAGTCTCCTGGAAGAAATGAATGACATTTTGGCTTGGACCTTGAATGTTATAAAAATAAAAGTTGTACAAGAAAAATTAATGTATTTTTATTAGTTCACTGGAACAATACATACATATATGTATGTATATATTGTACATATATATATATTTAAATAAGGGTGTTACAGCCATAATTCAAATTATTAATTTCAAATTCAGTCATTTCAGAGGTGTGTGTGTGTGTGCTAAAATATTATTTAAGTTCTGTTGATCTGAAGTAAATTTGATACATAACTAAATCCTGCCCTCATGTGGACATAGTTTTTTTTCCTGTTTTTTCTTTTACAGAGTGATATTCAAGTTGTTGCTTAAAATCCCCTTTAGAGTAGACCAAATACATAAAATCAAGGTCTGATGATGTTTTTCAAGGTCTTTTATGCTTTCCAGTCCTATCTGTTTCATATTCATGAGTGGGCTACATATATACCTGTAGCATAAAGACCAAAGGCCTAATGACTTTCCAATTAGTGTTTCTGTTTTTGCCCTTTCAGGCTTCTAGAGCTGATTTACTATTTGCTGTTCTGGTCTCACCTCTGAGAAGACCATTATGAAATCCTCTGGGCAGATCTCTGCTTCAGTACTCCATCAAACTAATTGAGTTTCTCCTGGCTTTTAGCAGGCTCATTAACTCAACTCTGATCACAGAGCAAAACGTCCTGCGCCACCAAAGATGGTATTAATGGTGTGTTACTCAGGTGACCCCTTCTCTGCATAAGTGCTAGTAAATAAATAACACTGCCTCAAATTGTTGTCCTTGTGTACAATGCTGCAAAAAAAATATCAGTGTAGATCTTTTTAAAGCTACTGAATGTGAGGCACATACTGATATGCACAGCTGTGACCCCCTTTCATGGTTGATTTGAAATTGTTTATTAGATTCAAACGACTAGCATCTAATTTACACTTGCTCAATAAGATCCAGACTGTTTTGCCTATTGCCCTCCTCGGGTTCTGTCTGTGGTCATACTGTGAGAATAAAGTGTCTTTGAGATCAAACATTGGTGCTGAGCAAATGGATCTCACGCAGAGAGGCCAGCAGATGGACTGGGCATGAGAACAAGGTAGCAGCTCTCCAAACAGACTTTCAATGAGCCACAGCAAAAACAGGAAGAGGCCGATGATAGTAAATGATGTAAGTGACACTGGGCTTTTACTCCACTGAATACATGGGGCTATTTTTGAAAGTCAATGTCTATTCCTTAAAGTGTGGTAACTTGCCCCAACCAAAGTTCAGCCTTTTGGTTAAAATCCGTCTTCATTGTATAGTTGTCTAAATGCATATCATTGTGGTTTTACTGTTAACCCTTGATCTGTAGTGAAAACCATGATACTGGGATTTAGTTTGGAGGATGGAATTCACTGAATTTATCCTAAATATTTCAAGTTTTGTGACAACTCACCTGTGTGACAACTAGCCCCAGCCTTTTGTTTACTATAAAATACTGCGTAATGGTGATTTGTATCATTCTAAAAAAAAAATTTGCTGTTGTCCTACATCTTCAAAATCTTGACTGGAACGCGAACTTATTGTATTTTGGATGGATGTACTGTATTTTCAGTTTAGCGCTCCCAATATGTCAAACCTACATTTTCAGTGCTTGGATGTGTGGACCTTTAAGTATATACAGTAAAACTTCACACTGAAGAAGGGGAAAAGTAACATCTTTAAAACATAAGATATGGAGCCATGGCCTACTGATAGCTCTCATGGGATTAGAAACTTGAGAAAGTCTGGCAATTATGGGACAAGTTAATTCTCATAGGAGGAGGTGATATTTCTCTCTAAGGTACAGGAGAAGAGTGCAGAAGTCATGCTATTCTGTAGGTATAAAAACGTGAAATATGCTTGGTTTATGTAGCCTTATATTTCATTTAATGAAAAATATTTATTATAGAAAATATATAATACTGTTCAAAAGTTTGGGATAGGTATATTTGTATCGCTTTTGAAAGAAGTCTCTCCTGTTTCCAAAAACCCAAGGCGGCATTTTTTAGTCCAAAAACTTAAAAAACAGCATATATTCCATTTGAAAATAACTATTTTCTACTTTAATATATTTTAATATGTAATTTTTATTATATTTTATATTTAAAAAAATTAATTTATTCCTGCGATGGCAGAGCTGAATTTTCAAGCAACCTTTAGTCACATGATCCTTATATGCTGATTTGGTGCTTAAGAAACTATCATTATATTAAAAACTTCCTATTATTATCAATGCTTTATATTTTTTGGAAACCATGATTTATTTTTCTGACCTCAAACTTCTGAACAGTAATGTGGAAGTTAACAAAGAAAACACAAATATAAACACATTTTATTTCACCTACTTACAAAAGAGAACAACGTCAAAGTAAAGATCCAGTTTTCAAAGAAGTAAGGAATCCACAAACATCAGATAATAAGAATGTAAAGAATAAATAAAGATATAAAAAATGCTCAAGTTTAAGAAGGCTAACTATTGGAGGCTTTTTTTCAAATTGTCAGTACAGACTTTACATTTTTATTCCTGAGGTGATTTGTGAAAGAGATTCATAAGAATTATTTGAAATCCAGATATTTTCTGATGTATTCTGAACTATAAAAAAGGAGTTCTAGCTATTGGATGTTCTAGTCTATCTTCATCTTTATTTCATCTCAGAGGTTTAGCTGTTCTACGGGGCCCTTTAGAGTCTGACAGTGCTGCTTCAGTCCATTGGCTGGTGCTTTAGGCAAAACAACATGCTGTAGTCTCCTTCAACTCATGGTACCCCTGGTGGTTAGGCTCTGTAAAGAGACAGAGAGTGCTGTTAGGGGCATTCATTTTGGGTTAAAAACCTGACGTTAAGTGGGAAAAACTTTTGTAAAATAAAGAGCACAATACGGCTGCTAGAACTTATGAAGAATTGTTTTTCTTTAAAGCCTCCTTTAGAACAGATAACATTGTTTTATATGTACAATTTTTGTGAGCTATATTAGCAACGATTGCCCAGACTTCCAGAAAAGTGGTATGAATTAGGCCTATTAGACTTTTTTCACTGATTTTAAATGAAAAGCTGTGGAATTCAGTAAACTTGGTCATGGAAATATGGTAAAAATATTTTAAAATTAGCCATAGTTTTTAATAAACACATACAATGTGCTTTGAGAAGCAGACTCATGTTTAAATGCTATATATATGGGTAATTGTTTGCACATTATCTCTTCACACAAAATAAAATGATGTTTACACTTACAGTAGGGGACACAAATGGTTTCCAACATCATATATCATAAATTTATGTCACTTTGAAGATTTTCTGAACTTCCCATATGACAGCCACGAAAATGCCAACGAGCAGGATGCGTTTAAGTATATAGATGAGAGTGACTGTACCAAGCGTCATGTCTTGTTCCACAAGAGGGCGCTGCTCTGGACAGTTCACTGCGTTTCCTCTGGCTGCTCCCAGCACAGTCATGATGTCTACTAGATTGAGTTTGCCTTCCTCTCTAATCTCCTCCTCGAGCTCCTCAGCAGCCTCTGCCGCCTCTTCGGCCTGTTCCCCCATCAGCACGCCCTTAGCACCCTTCAGTCGAGGAGGCGCAAGAGAGCAAACGGCCCTCAGGCGGCTGTACGATCGCAGCTGTGCTACATTGGCGCGCAGGAAGAGAAGCAGCACGTTGAGATCGTTAAGCGGGCAGCCCAGTTTCTGACCACTCATGAGCCCCAATCCGGGCAGCACCTCATAAAGGGAGAGGAAGGTTGTGTCCCAACAGAACAAACGCAGCAGGCTAAAGAGAACAATAGGAGCTAGCAGCACATAGACAGCCCCATGTTAGTCTATGGGCTATATCGACCTGAACCGGCAAATAGAACCATCATATTCCAGCATGAGCTTAGCTCACGATCCCCCAGGGCCTGTGTGCCTAAGTATTGCGGCCCCGCTTGCGCAAACACAGCAAGTCTTGAACGTACTGCACTTGTAGAAAGGCGGAGAGGTGGAAGTAGATCAGGTAGAGGCACGAGGCGGACATGAAGGTCAGGAGCAGGAAGCCTCGCAGGAAGAGCATGCTAACCAAGAAGTAGGAACCATGCTTGCACTGCATGTATCTCTCCAACAGGGGGTACTCAAAGTAACGCTTACGCTTGGCTCTAAACAGACAAAAATAAAAAGATTTTATGTTCAATATCTGAAAAACAAAAAATACTTCTTTAAAATAAGATGTATGATGTGAAGATTTGCATATACCTCTCAAGCTCAGCCTGAAACTGCAGTGGATTTTCTGATTGCTGTTTTAGGTCCAGGATGCTCTGAGCCAGGCATACAGAGCGGTTGTAAGACTTGTCCAGCTCGTCGATGATGAAAAACAGGTCAGAGGTCAGGCTGGGCACGGCTAGATACCGCCAGATCAGAGTCGGCAGGTACATCATCATGGCCATGACCAATAAGGAGTATGGAAACATCTGCACAAGCAAGACCAAAACCAGTCCAATCATGAGAAGAATGGTTTACTGTAGATTTTATGACAGAGTACAATAGTAACATTTATTTATTTGTACATATCACTTATTTATTTATTAAATAAAATATAATTTTTTATTTAGAATATATGTATTAATATGTATTTACATATGCATTTACATTTATTTATATTTATTTACATATTCAATAAAATGTTATATATATTTACGTATTGATTATAATATTAATATTTTATTTATTTAAGTCCTCTGCCTTTCTGCACACAGAACTACCTCCTGGAAAGCAACCAAGTCATTATATTGGAGAGTTGAGGTGTCCAAGTTGCAACATCTAGCTACCGGGGTGCCTCAGGGCTCAGTTCTTGGAACACTTCTCTTCTCTGTCAACATGGCATACATGGCATGGTTTTGTCATTCAGAAACATGGCTTTTCATATCACTTCTATGCTGATGACACTCATCTCTACCTCTCATTCCATCCTGATGATCCGACGTTAGCTGCTTGCATCTCAGCTTGTCTAACAGACGTTTCTTGTTGGATGACGGACCATCACCTCCAACTCAACCTGGCTAAGACAGAACTGCTTGTGGTATCAACAAACCCATCACTTTATCAAAATTTCACAATCCAGTTTGGCTCATCAACCATAACTCCTTCAAAACAGCTAGAAACCTTGGAGTTGTAATTGATGATAAGCTAAATTTCTCCGCAGATTTGCTTTATACAACATTAGGAAGATCAGGCCCTTTCTTTCAGAACATGCAACACAACTCCTTGTTCAGGCTCTTGTTCTATCCAGGCTGGACTATTGCAATGCTCTCTTTGCAGGTCTTCCAACCAGTTCTATCAAACATTTACAATTAATCCAAAATGCCACTGCAAATTAATCTTTAATGAGCCGAAAAGAACGCACTTCACACCTCTGTTCATCAATTTGCACTGGCTACCAATAGCTGCTCGCATAAAATTCAATGCATTGATGTTTGCCTACAAAACCACGACTGGCTCTGCACCCCTTTACCTTAATTCATTTCTTCAGATTTATGTGCCTCTAGAAGCTTGCGTTCTGTAAGTCAACGACGCATTATTGTGCCATCTCAAAGAGGCACAAACTCACTTTCACTGACTTTTTCATAAACTGTTCCCTCCTGGTGGAATGACCTCACCAAATCAATAACCGAGACGTGTCATTTGCACTTACGTATTGTTGCTCTTTTGTTAGTTTTGATTGCTTCTATTGTCCTCATTTGTAAGTTGCTTTGGATAAAAGAGTCTGCTAAATGACTAAATATGTAAATGTATTTACCTATTCAATAAAAATAATGAATTTATTTATTTATACAACTTTTCATAATTATTAATCTCTCAGATTTGTCTCAAATGTATGATAGAATTAAAATTACACAAATGAGACAATTGTTGACAAGGTCAAATTAGGAGATATAAAACTCTGATTTTGTCATAGTTCATATTCAAGTTCATATTTAAACTCCTGGCTTTTGATTGCAGACTAGATCTTGGCAGATCAGTGTACAGTTTCAGATCTTCTAAAACTCCATATAAAATCTTGTTTTTCTCTTAAAAATCAAGATACTTAAAGAAAAGTTTCCATTTGCTTTCCATTTTATGACGTTGTCTAGGAGCAACAGCTGAGACTTTGAAAAATCTCATTTGTGATGTATTTTCTGAATGTTTTTACTCACTTTATGTACCCACAGTGAACGTTCTTCTAAGTTCCCATCTGTGTCAAACTCATGGTGCATGAGAGAGTCCCAGCAGTACGTATCCACATATGCTGCCTGCTTCATTGTGAAGTTGTTGGGAGGAAAGCAGCTAATCTGTGGGCCTGGGAGGAGAAACAGAGAAAATGAACATGCTGGGACATAAACGACAGTAGCATCACTTGATGCTGTTTAAGTGGAGAATCTGGATGGCATGTCTGTAATAATGCTAGATCTATTCCAGGGATACAGATGGCGAAACCACCAATGCAGCCAGGAAACACCCTTCTCTGGAGAGCTGCCTGGGCGAGAGGGTGTGACCTAGCTGCTGAGAGGAGGCCAAGCCCTACTTTATATAGACAACTTAAACATCTGTGTCACCCTCCAAAACCTACAGCCAGCCTCCAAATTACTGACTGAACACAACATGCCCCAACCCACGACTATTATGGATAACTGAGCTCCACCGGACATCTTTGCAAATTATATGATAACAAACTGCTTCAAACCAGGAGAGATATTCATATACTGTACATTGAAGCTACCTAAAAGCTTCAATTTTAATCTATTTATGCAAACAAATATACATTGGCCTCAAAATCTCTGAGACCACACTGAAATCAATTATATCATGAATATATTTATTATATTCCTTAATATATACATTAATAGCTAAAATTTCAAGACGACAATCTATCTATCTATCTATCTATCTATCTATCTATCTATCATCTATCTGATTACTATGAAAACTATGATGATGGTTCACAAATGCTAGATAACATGATCCTCAGGTTTTTTGTTATGTTTAGACAATAAAAATGTAATAAAAAAAGCTACTAGACTTTTTGCTCCTAATATCAGGGTGCGAACTACGGGGGAGCTAGGGGGAGTTCGGCTCCCCTTAATAAGACATGGGCTCCCCTGAAAATTTTGTGAAATTTTGGGGGGTCTCAAAAATTATTGACAATGTGTTATTTTGACGTGCTATTTCAGTTTTGTGTAATGTGATCATAGTGTATTATTATGTGTACAATTGCAAAAATATCATTCATTCATGCATGACGGTGATTTAAACCTAATTCGTTTCAATAAAGATAACTATACATGCTATTCTTGTCATGAGCATCAAGGTGTGGGGCTGCTGCGGTCCAAATTCCACTCATGTTTAGTACATGTTAACTCTTAAAAAATATAAACGCTGGACTCTGTGGTCGATTCTGTGTTAAGGTAAAGTTGTATTGTTATTCGCAATTATGTGTTGTGGCTGGTTTGTTATAGGTCTGCGTGACTCTTGATGTCTTGGGCCTAATTGAACGGAGGAATTATTGTGTTCTTCTGTAGCCTGACGACGAGTAATTTTAACCGTTGTTCATGTGAACTCAATGCTTTGCCTGATGCTTTGTTTATAGACTATTTATGGGTGGCTGTTTGTTGTTTCACGTATCAATTTGTGTCGATAAAGTATAATAGGGTAAATCCTGTATAGTGATTTATCCTATATTGTGCTTGCATAAAGCAAGTAGTGCATACAAAGATACATAACAGCTAAATTACAAGTGTAAGTCATTGTAAGCCCTCTTTTTCATCATTAATACCGCCCCCCACCCCCCCCCCCCCCATAAAAAAAAACAAGTGGGCTCCCCCAATGTCCACGGTATAGTTCGAACACTGCCTAATATATTATCCTGCATTCTTTTTTTGTAAACTGTATTAGCATGTGACAAAATGTTCCTTCCACTGTAAAGTTTGTTGATGTATCCTAAAGAAAGTGTTGCCAGACCACTATCAGAGGCAGGGAGAATCAGTCTGCTTGCCTTGCACGTCTCAGTTTAATTAGCATATCTTCTCGTTAGTCTGAAATAGAGAGCTGGGAAAGAGCAGACTGACTGTAATTACAGACCCTTGTCATCTCTACACGTCTCTCTTAATCATCCTCATGCCAATTAACATCTGTGTGAGCTGATTGCAGACCAGCTCCAGAGGAACTGATTGCAACCTCAAATTCAACTGCCTACACAAAACAGACAGTTCTCTCCAATGCACTGATGGCAGGAAAGCTCAAGTTAGTGGCATTTATAGCCAGCAATTGACACTCATGCCATTCTAGTCACTAAAGGTTTCTCCCCTGAAAGCAACTCCGGCTGGTTTGCGATGTCATATAAATTGTTAATAATCATTAGCAGATGCTTAATTCTCATATTTCACCACGGTTTCCCTTCCTAAGCAGTGTAGATAGTGCTGTCACCTCAGATGAACACTAATTACATCGAGCGTTCCATCAGCCCAGCCCTCAAGCTAATGGTCAGTTAATTAACTCAAGGGCTTGCGAAATTACTGCAGTGCTGGTGCTGCTCTGATGTCCTGTAATTCTCACGCATACACATAAGGAGAAAAAAGAGCTGCTAACCGATAGAAATCTCTCTGGCAAAGGCCATGGACACCAGAAGGAGCGGCAGGCCCACAGAAACAAACTTGATGACTTTATCCAATGGCAAATCCAGCTCCAGGTGTCGAATGCGATTGTCCCCATTACTATCCCTCAGCAGGGCATCAGAGAGCATCGCCTGGGTGGCCGTGTTGGCGATAGACATGCTGGCAACTGTGGACGGCAACAGAAAAGGACAAAGATATGTTTTGGTTAACAGTGGTTGAATCATCTGTGCTGTTATTCATATAGACATTTTACACAAAATATGTCCATTAACATCAACATGAATGTATAAGGAACACCTTTTCTTATCAAATAGCATTTTGATGATGTGGTTTAATAGCAAGCGATACAAGAACACATATAATGAATGATTAGTCTTGCATGATAAAGTATCAAATTAAACCTTCTATGAAATTATTCCATTAAACAGTAATTATGTCTTCCAACTTCAAACAGAAAACAAATGAACTGGAGTGAAGAAGAGTTTTGGTCTTACAACTGTGGTCCGAAAATCTATTCAGGACAAATTTGATGGCACGGTAAGGAATATATAAGCCCAACATCAGCAACACACCCCATTGATGTATTTGTCAAATCAATATGCAATTAAGAACTTAAAAATGAATTTGAATGTTAAACAGGACGCGTCCTGTAATCGTCCAGTTCAATTCTACTGACAAGGTAAAATATGAAAAGAAAAGTGCAAAACATGCAAATAAAAACAACGTACAAATGTACAGTGTGAAACCTGGAATATCCTGAATTAATTTCTTTAGGTTGTAAGGTATGAAGCATTGAGGAAAATTTTTCACTTTAATCTATGGTTTAGAATGATGCAGGGTCAATATGTTAAGTGTGGAAAACAAACAAACAAACTTATTTTTGTACAATTACAGTACCTTATGAATTCCCAGTCCAGTAGAAGTCTGTATTGTGGATCAATCCAGCAGTAAACTGGTCCTGAGGCTGGAGAGGAGAGGGATGCTGGCGTGGGTCTTAAGTACTGGAGGAGGTCTGAGCAAAATGAGAGGCTGTACTGGGCTGGGTTATGGGGTAATTAAAAGAGTTAGAGAGGACTTTTGAGTCTGCTGGGGAAAAAGCAGAGAGAGGGAGAGAGGGTGGAGATGGACTGCAGATCTACTGAATTCCCTAAATGTGCTCATCAGCCCTGTGGCACCAGTCCACTTCAAATATACCCGGCTATGTGGCTTTTCTTGCCTCTGTCATTTCCCAGGTTATTTATACTCTCTGGCCCTGAACAGCCCTGCTTCAAGAGAGCATGTACAAGACTGCCACAAACACTGTTATTTCAGATGCATACAGACCTTCACAAAGTTTAGAGCTCCTCAGTGTGTTGTTTAACCCATTCATGCGTTGAAGATGTTCATTTGAACGTAGCGTGCAGCTTGTAAGCATAACTTTTGTAGAAACCTATGCGAAAATTCAGATTAAGGAGTTTGCAATCTGAGTAAACGTCCAGAAATGGCCACATGAATTAAACACCTACACATGACATAGTATCCAGCAAGTTGACTGCTCATATGAAGGTGTTTTATAACATCTAAAATCACCTAAAATATTCACAATAAAAGAAAAAGAGACGGAAAAAGAGTGGAGACTTTGGCAACTGTAGTTGCTAGTGGCCTTGAATAGGTTTTAAAAAAGCTTTGCAGAAAATCACGAGGTTTTATTTTTATTCACAGCTAGAGCTTTTTTATAAAATCTAACTTTCCCTTAAGGTCATAGTTATTTAGGTTACAAAAATTATGACCAGAGTAACATTGAGATATAACGTTCCAGGCCTTGGGTCTAGATATTTATTCTGCAATCCTTGTGGTGCCCCTAAACCAACATCGACAAAATGGAAAATTATGCTTGTGTATTATTTCTGGGAATATTATGGTACCTGCTCTGGACATCTAAATCTAAAAATATATCTATATATATATATATATATATATATATATATTAGAATATATAAACAATAGCAAGAAAATATTCCTGCGCCATGATTCTTTGAATATATTTTTTTCTGTTTGTCACAAGGTAGTTTATTTGTTGCTATATACTACTATAAGTTTTTTCTTCATATCTGAATTGCTTTTATTTTATCGCATTTTTTTATCATTTTTGCTTTTGATATCTCTGTCATTATTTAATGTTTTTTATTTTTAAGATTTTAGTTTTTAGTTTAATGCTTTCAACTTTTATAAGTGTAGATTTAAAAAAAAAAAAAATAATAATAGATCTATATATATCTATATATAAGATACTATACTGTAAATATTATATATATATCTATATATATTATTATATATAATTTATATTATTTAACTCATTCAATGAATACCTTTTAACTGTTTTAGTTTTGAATATAATCATTTCGCTACAACTAATTAATGAATTAATTTGTAGTAGCTATATATTAATTTGCAAAATGACACCCAGGTCTACTAGAGTCATAGTTTTTTAATTATCAAAAATGGTCTACTGAAACACAATAGATTATGAGAACAATGTATACAAACAAATAATTAAAAAGCTCCCCTATCATCACTTGCTCTGGAAGAACCATTAAAAAAAACAACCAAGAAAAGGATAATGAGAAACATGTACTTCACAAAGACCAACTGCAATAACATTCAGAAACATCCTGTCTTTTCTAAACATCACATCAGAAACAGGTGATTAAATCTGCAGACACAGTAAGCTGAGAAGCTCTTCACAGTTGTTGTTTTTCGTCCTTCACATAAAATAAAGAGGGGCGTCTCAGGGTGTGACACGCACCTGTAAATATGTCTTTTTTTCCTGCAGTGTTCTTCAGTAAACGTCATTTGTAGGTCCTACAGTTTCGGAAGGGCACGAGAGTTTTGTTCCGTACACGTAAGAAATGCTTGGCACTCTGCATTGAGTCTCTCGACATGCGTTTGTTTTGAACAAGGCTGATGTTTTTGACTCAGCCGGTGAATAGCAGGCATTCAGCGGACAGCATCCTTGTTGATTGTACCACTGCCTTCTGACAGTTTCGAAAATAAATATGAAGTGTCTGGGTAAAATGCATCACTATCAAATGTACATACATTGTGCTGTCAGGCATTTAGATTGTTTCTTTTTTAGACTGAATATTTTGTTAATTCTACAAAAAGAAAAAGAAAGAAAGAAACATGCCTAAAACATCCACTCATTGCATGGTTATCAATATGACTGTAAGAGGGTAGACATTATGTCATGCTAAAGACACCTGAGAACCAAAGAGACATATTAAACAAAGTAAGGCTTAAATGGATTATATGCATGAGAGTAGCATGAGCGCTTGGCTGACGGCCCAATATACAGTACGTTCTTTTCACAATGTTCTGTCCTCCTTCAGATTCTCACATGAACTTTATTCATTCCTCGAGTCCATAACAGGCCCCTCCTCTTCATTCTCATTGGATGTTCCATGGCACTTAGTGTCCACTGGAAACCTTCAGGTGGTGTTGAGATGTGTTGCCATGGGGATGAGTAAGAGTTAAGTCAATTTTGTCAATTTCGTCGATCTGATCCTTTATTCAAGTCCTTCGTTGTGGTTGAGGCCCAGATCTCTCCGAGACATCTGTCTGCCTCCCTCGCTTTCTTCATCCTCTTCTTCATCTTCCTCCTCGTCGATTCCCTCCTCTTCCTCCTCTTCGTCGTCCTCCTCCTCCTCTGTGCCGTCCATGGAATCCTCAGTTCCTCCCAGCATGGCATGCTGCATCGCCAGTGTGGCGGAGTCTGAGGACAGAGGCTGCAGGCCGTCCATGCCCAGAGAATCTGACAAACATACACACAGTAACACAAATACATATATACTCAATTGCAAAACATCTGACAAAAAACTTTTTATATATATTTTACACACACTACACTACCATTCAAAAATTTGTGATGGATAAAAAAAATTTGTTATTGAAAGACCCCTCTTTTATGCTCAAAAAGGCATTTTTTTTATATTGTGTAAAACCATTATACTGCTAAATATTACAATTACAATGAATAGAATAGAAATGATTAGAAATTTCAAAAGAACAGCATTTATTTGAAATATACATTTTGTAACATTATAAATTAAATTATAAATGCTGTCATTTTTAATCTTTTTTTAAATTTTTTTATTTACTTCCAAAAAATACTACAAACCCACATTTTTAAATGGAAGTGCATAATAAATATAATGTATTACATGTAAAAAAAATAATGTATTATGTATAGTATATTCACTGCATAAACTATAACTCCCATTCATTTTCAAGTTTGAAAAAGTGACAGAAATTATTCAAATCTAATGGAAATTTTGTAAGTGACTTATATATTCAACTTTGAAGACGAATTGATGTTTTTAATCTCTAAATTTACTCCTTTAATAATTATATTTATTATGCAATAGATATGTTAGTACTATCTGTCATTAGAGAACTAAATTGAACTGAGAATACAATTTAACTGACTCGTTCTGAATAATGATACTATTGTCTTCTGTAGAACTTAGAGCTGAATTGACTATTTTCTTATAGCTGAATTGAACTTGTTTTATAATGGATGAATTTGTAGTTATTGAACTTAATTAAACCAACCAACCGACTTGAGTTGAGTTGAATAATGACACTATTGTAGTCATTGAATTCTGAAGTTGTCTCATATTTGATAAGGTCTGCATCACTGATTCTGTTATTTCCCTGTTTATTACCGTAAAATCGCTTTGAAACCTTCTGTATTGTATAAAGTGCTACATAAAAAAGGTTACTTGACTTGACTTGACTAGAGAATGTGTTCATATTACTGACTGTCTGAATTGTTTGTGGAGTGAGATCCGTGTGTCTGCAGGACTCCAGCTACAATGGAGTCGGGCCAGAAGCGCTGTGTGGGTCTGTGCTGAGATTTCATCTTCTTGGCTTTGGGAGCAGGGTCAGGATTACTGGCGTCCAGCATGGGCTGCAGTATACGCCTGCGGGCATTGATAAACCTTTCAAACGACAGGAGAGAGAGAGAGAAAAATTATGTGGATGAGACATATACCAGGATTTTTGCTAGATACTACATGCATTGTGATTCTGTTTGTGGCCATTAGATGGCGCCATTTTGCTGTGAATTACACCATAAAAATACTAGTGCAACAAACCAGTCGTCCTTACCAGTTGTTCACCTGTAATAAAGTAAGATTTGTTTGTGCTGCGATCTGTCTTTTCTCATCTTCTGTAGGATAAGGATGCTGGAAAACCAAAAAATAAATTAAAGGATATTATTTTTAATTATTATTTTATTTATTTTTAGTCGTTTAGAGTAAATGTCCATGTTTATATTTATCTATGTAAGAAGAACGGGGGGGGGGGAGTTGCTATGAAATTAAGACCAGATATGATTGAAAATTAAGTAAGTGCCTTTTAAACTCCCCTCAAGAGCCTCTCCCTTTGGTTTGTAGGGCAATCATGTAAAGAAGAAATTCTCACCATGAGATGCTGGAAGAGCCAGGAACGCATTATGTTTGTGGCATGTTTGGGAAGGACGCCTCTTTTGTTTTTTGATTTCCTGTCATCGCCGTCCAAGAGTGAGGACAAGTCCAGGTTCACCTTGGAAGGAAGAGAGATGAGAAAGTGAGTGGGGGAGAAAGGAGGGGTAGTTGCCACGGAAACAAAGAGAGTTCGCCAGTCACCCTTTCTTTGGCAGGGGCAAGAATGCCTTCAGTCACCATAGCAACGCAATGGGAGTAATGATACCTAAAATTAAAGCCAAGGAGGGTACATTTACTGAAGCCTTTCATCAAGTAAAAGAGCTACGGAAAATGCAGTCAATTTTTCTCTTTTCATCAAACTTATTATATGCTCTGAAGTACGATTAATGTAAGGCGAGCGAAAATGCAAAAGAGTTTTAACGGATGCATGCTAAATTGACTAATTTCTTTTGGTTTACGCCATTCTGAGGCTGGCATATTAACATTTCAGAGAAGTTTAAGATGCATAATCTGCGAGAGCTCCGTGTGCGAATAAATAAATTAATAAAAGAAAAAAAGGAAAAATTTACATTTCCACTTTGAAAATAAGGATAATTAATTTCATGCTACCATTGCCACTGAAAGCCATAAAAAGCAGCAGCTCCCCACTGATTTTAAAATTTTTAAATAAATAAATAATAATCAAGCTCTAAAAACAACCTCCTCATTACATTTGCAGCTGGGTGTCATGTGGTTCTTTCCCCATTCCTCTACTCAAACTACACACACACACACTAACGGGGGGAGAGTGTGTAAGTGTGTGATTCAGGAAGCAGGGTGAATTAATTGGAGGCTTCATGCAGGGGTATTATTACTGAAAGCTTGTCAGAGATGTAGCTACGGGCGGAACTCTATTCCCAGCCTGCGTGTGGTGAAGCGCCTCGGCCTAAAGTTGGGTATCCACACAGGCTCCAGCTGTCTATCAAACCCCAACTCACCTGACTCATAGTTGACGGCATTAAAATAAAAACGAACAGTTCTAGAATTCCTAAATAACTTGAAATATGTCTACACTTGAAGTGAACATCATGATCTTAACTACACGGCAAGTGTTGATGTGGAATGTCACCTCAGGGTGGTTGCTAACAAATAGACCAATCAGCTTGAACTTTGACTTCATCAATTAAAAAAAAAAGTAATAAAGGAGGAACAAATATATCATTTTAAATAAAGTAGATATTTTTACTATATCATTTTAAATAAATTGTTTCTAAAACAAAAGCTAGTAATGAAAGAGGAACAAAAGCAATTCATAATAGTCCATGGTTCTACTTACATAGAAATTCTCTTTTATTTAATATAAACATCCTTATATTAATTAATTACATTCCTGTCACCGCAATTACATGTATATGTACTAATTAATTTTAAATAATTTTAATAAATTAAAATTATTAACATTTTTGCAATAAGGCCCCCCATTTTGGGCCTTATTGCGATGAGCAGAGAAATCAAAATCAAATCCTTTGTAACCCATTCCTATCCTATTTCGTCCTAGACATATATTGTGTTCGCAATTCTCCTCTCTTATATGGGGCAATAATGTATGAACAGATTTCTATTAATTACTGTGCAACGAAATGTGTTGGTCTGCTTTCGGTGTTTCATGAATAAAGCCAGTGCTGTCTAAATTATAGCAAGAAGATAAGACATTTTTGTAAGGCACAAAATTTATAAAACCCAATAATTGTCTGAAAGCCCCATCGTGTAATCATCCAATAATATTTTGTACAATGTATAATAAAAAAATATATATATATATTTAAATGATTAATATAACATAAAATATAAGTGGATGGAATAGCATGTCAGAAAACTTCTTTTGCTTCTTTGCAACAGCAGCAGTTCAGTGTGGTAGACATGGTGCTGTAGTCCAGAAATAATTCAACAGAATTCTACAGCTTCAATATTTGTGAAGATCCAGTGCTGTGAGCATGTGTTGTCTGTCGAGCGGCTGCTCTCACCTGATTGTTTTGGATTTGAATGGTTCCCTGTGGTAACCCCTGGGTCAACACCTGTCCCTGTGAGGTAAGCATTGCCACCGGTTGATACAGCGTCCCACCTGTGGGAATCAGTCACAGACACAGGAGTGTGGTTAACACACACTTTCCCTGCCTGTTGAAAACATACCTTAATTACCCTGCAGCACAAAAACAAACCATTTCACCTCCCTTTCACCGCGCCAAAATAAAACTAAAGGGTATTCCTAACTGCTAAAGAGGAGAACAAGGAGTTCTTGTTTTGCTGCTAATTAGCTTGATTTCAAAGTAATTAGTTGTTTTTTATTCACAATATGAAAGTACTGTTCTGCGTGAGACGGCTGTAAAGAGAGAAAATTAGTAAAGAAAATGTAGATATGTAGATTATGTAGATAATGTGCATTACATGGAAGTTCCTATTTGCTTCCACCAGATGTCACGAATTTGGAAAGGAAAGCTGTTCTGAAAGCTGAGATCTCTGAATTTATAGCAAGCAAATGGGACTGATGATTGGCCTCCTCACCTGAGACCACCTGAGAGTTGATAGTGGTCATGGCAACGTTGTTCTGTTGCAGTGAACCGGCAGGGACCACAATCCCAGAGGGGTTTACCGTGCTGGAGACAGAGCTGAGCGATGGGGATGAGTTCTGAAGCAGGTCCTATAAGAGGAGGATGAAACACTGGTTAGTGTCCACATTTCAATTTCTTGCGAAAAGAAATTTGGTAGGCTGCCAATTTAACACGTTAGTTTAGTATGATTAAAAAATCTTAATATAAAAAAAAATAACGATTTAAATATATATATGAAAAAATAACTCAATAAAATGTCCCAATTATTATGCCTGTTTTTAAATGTTTAGGTTATAAGGATAAAAAAAAAATGAATGTTTAAATATATATATATAACTGGGGTAATATATATATATCTATATATATCATATATAGATATATCTATATATATATATATATATAAGATATATATATATATATATAAAAACACATTTCTATATATTTGTGGAAATTGTGATACATTTTTTTTCAGGATTCTATGATGAATACAACATTCAAAAGAACAACATTTATTTGAAAGAAATCTTTTGTAACATTAGAAATGTCTTTACTGTTACTGTCTTTTGATCAATTTAATGTATCCTTAGTAAAATCTAACTATCTTACTTACCTCAAACTTTTGAACGGTAATGTATATGTGATTAATTCTGATTAATTTGGTAATTTGATGGGCATTTTAATTTTCATTACAATCGACTGACTGCTCTAGATGAAATGTCCAAAAGTGTGTACTTTAAGTCTTCTCACGCAGAGGTCAGCAAAGTTCAGCAGGAACAGCGAGGGCAAGCCAGATGTGACCTTTTGCATCCCCGGGAGAGGAGCTTGTGTTCGTGCAAGTGTAAATGTTACTGGCGTGAGAGTGTGTGCATTCATATGACACTGTGTTTATGTGTTAGAAACAACCTTTAGCCTTCAGACTGAAGGTCTAGGGAGATTGTATTTGTGAGTGACCTGCTGCAGGCCGAGATTGGTCTGCGATGGTGAATACGGGCCGCCCAGGTCGTTCCGTAGCAGATTGTCACTGTGCATCTTGGTCTTGAGGCAGGTGATGTAACGGTTGCAGAAGTCTTTACAGAGCTCGTTCACCTTCTCCAGCTCCAGCAGGTGGATCCGTAACACCTGGATCGCCTTCACCATCTACATCAACACAAAAGTAGATACAGGAATCAGTTTATGACAAATTCTTGCATTAGAGTGGTCTGAACCAATGCTATTTTAGTATTATTTATATACTAATATAGCATTTATTCATATTTTGAATTAGCTTTTATTTTAATGTAAGAATTTTTGTTTTACTTCTTAATATAGTTTTTTATTTATTTTATTATTATTTCAGTTTTAGTTTTACCAGTTTTAGTACTTCAACTTATTTCAGGTAGTTGCCAAGGCAAGGCAAAGTTTTTAAGTTTTATTTCTAATATTTATATTTTATTTTATTTCAGCTTTATTTAAATTACCAAATTAACTATTTTTAGTAGTTTTAATGATAATTAACAATAACAAGACAGGCCTAAACAATAATTTTGCAAGATGCCAGCAATAAAAATTTAATTAAAGATACAACATCAAAACGAGCAAAGTGAGAAAATACAGTCAGTACAATACCCATTGGCATTTAAAATAAATAAACAAACAAACAAATACATAAATAAAAGGATCAAAGCCATACATTTCAATGTCATTGTTTCAGGTAATAATTTTTAAAGATGTTATTTTAAATTACATTTTACATTTTTTTTATCAGGTCCTCAAACTAAGCTATAATATGAACTCTGAAGACCTAAATACTGTATTGTGCACCCTTTGTCATAGTGCTTTTTTACCATTCACTGTATGAAAAAGAGCAGCCAGGACATTCTGGAAAATAACTCAATTCATGGAAGAAAGAATATTATATGGATCTGAAACTACATTAGTGTGATTAAATAAAAAAATCAATTGTAAGTTAATTATTCCTTTAAATAAACTACAATCACTTCACTAAAAAGAAAAGCAGAAGTATTTTTTTCACTTTTTTTCCCACAGTTTTTGAGGTTCCCTAGCCAAGCCCTCCCTGCCACTATTTGCCTACTTGCATTGTTAATGCTACAAACATTTTCGAGTTCTGCTGATACAGTTGGACGAGACTGAACTTTCTGTTCCAACTACCCATTCAAACATTCACCGTCCAAAGTCAGAACTCAAGGACGACCAAATGGGCTAAAAAATGCTTTGCCAAGGAGGAGATAAATCTGCCAATTACTGCAGCTCGTTTAATCAGGGCCCAGTGCCATCTCTCTGAGGCGAGAACGAAGCGCAGCGCGGGCGCTATAACTGTCGCGGTGAAGAGTTAGAGAACAGAAGACCCATGTGTGACCAGTGTGTCGTAAAGCACACAGATGCAGAGTTAATTGACTGAGCAGCACTAGTCGGCCGAGCGCCCCGGTAATGATGAACAGTGACCTTTTTCCTCCTCCTTCCCTTAATTTCTAATTACTGTTAACTGTCTTGCAGAGCACAGAAGAGGAGAGATGATGAATATGAGGGGGAGAGTTAAAGGAAACGAGAACAAAAGACGGAAAAAAGAGCAATGGACAAAGGGTGGGTGAGAGTCATTGTGACTAATACTTCTGACTTCTTATTTTCAATAAAATGTTATTTAATGTCGCATTTCTAGCCTGTTTTAATGATATTTGAATAATTAAAGTACCTTAAAAGATGTATAAAGTGCAAATATGCCAGCAGAGGGTAGTACAGATGTTTAATTTAGATATAAAAGAAGTAAACAGGTTTTTAAGAGCAGGTAAAGAGCTGAAATTAGAAGAACGGCAAGTGATACAAATGAAGCAACAAGAGCCTGATGAGCGCTAACCAGGTTGTCTAGTTCAGGGTCCTCGCTGAAGAAAGGCTTGTGGTCCTGCTCTTGCTGGTGGACGAAGTTCTCGATGTCAACGTCAAAGCTGGCGGAGGTGATGCATTCTGATCCCTGCGTGGCTTGTTCGCACTTCTCAAACAGCAACGCCAGAAGAGGAAAAAGAGGATGCCTGCAGGACACAGAAAGAGATGGCAAACTATTATTATTTTTTATAGTATGCAGAATATGCAGTAAACTGTGCACAGTATGCAAATGTAAAAAGTCCCAAATGACTTGCCAAAATGAGAGCTGTACAACTACAGCACACTGTGTGAATTACTGCATCCCATAATGCCATGCGCTTGACATATCCTTTCAAAATCAAGTTTTTTTAGTTTTTTACATTCCCTCTTGACTCATTACTTGATCAAACAGCAAACAATTTTTTTTTTTTTACACACAATTGGATTCAAAATTCAAAATAATTATTTACTTCCAAAGAGATAAATAGATTGCTATACTCAATAGACACAATTCAACACATCTACGTCAACAGGTTGTGAAAACACTGTATAATACTACTTTTTGAAATATGCACTACTGTTAAAAAGTGATCAAAGACTTTTACACTGATATAAAACAATTCTATTTCAGATAAGATTCAGATTTCTGTTTAACTTTCTATTCATGAAAGAAACCTGAAACAAGTACAATAGTTTCAACAAACATATTAAGCAGCACAACTGTTTTCAACACTGATAATAATAAGAAATATTTTTTTGAGAACCAAATCAGCATTTTTAGAAAGACTCCATGTGACACTGAAGACTGGAGTAATGGCTCCTGAAAATTCAGCTTTTAAAATATATTAAAATAGAACACACTTATTTTAAATTGTAATAATATTTCACTGTTTTTACTATATTTTCGATCAAATAAATGCATCCTTGGTGAGCATAAGAGACTTCTTTCAGAAATGTTTGTTTTTTAATTACCAACTCCAAACTTTTTAAACGGTAGTGTATATCCATTCATGCACCATAATGTTTCACATGATCTGTAGGATCAGTTCAGAGTATATACTGCACAGTATGTAATAAGCAGTATACCAGTATTTAATAAGTTAACCAGAAAATAACCAGTTTCTTTGCTTCAGGCAGGACAGATGACAATAACCAGCAGCTGAATATAATCTGTCATCTTCATCTGATTGTAGGCATAAGCTCTGTCTAAAGGTTTCTTCTACCAAGTTGACATTTGTCATGTTAACAGCATTAACATTTCCTGTATCATCAGAGAATTCATATGTTTGCACTGGTTTAAGTCTGTCTAGAGAGAGGTTTCTGCTGAAGAGCAGACCTAATGAAAGCTAAAATTCACTCAGCTCAGCCTCTTGAAAGCTAAGCCTAGCCTGACATGCAGAACTCTGATTAAATTAATAAGAAAACAACATCACCACAAATGATTAAGGGTCATGCTTTTTCAATAAGGACTCTGTCCTGTCCTATCATAATGCATCATATCCAGACACTACCAAAACTAAGGAGCAGTAAGATCATAAATTAAAATATTTTGGGGAATAATTATGTTGACAAAATTGCAGAATTGCTCAATAAAGATGGTTGTTTAGAAGTGGTTTAGTTCCCATTTGATGCTGTCATAGTAGTGATCCTGATTGCATTGATACCATATAAATGTCACTGTGTTTTGGAACAATATTTCCACCTTGAAAAAATAAGTCATATTATTTGTATATATGTGTATAAGTTTGGGGTGGGTAAGATTTTCAGGTTGTTATAAAAAGTATCTGTATGCTCACCAAGGCTGCATTTATTTAAGTGAAAAATACAGTACAAACATACTGAAAAAAATGTTTCATTCATCCAATAAATTCATTTAATTTAAAAGAATTTAGGGTAATGATTCACATCTATATTTTTTAACTTGAGCCAATGAAAAATAAATAACTTGCCCTAAATTTTTTTAATTGGGGAAATGAAACATTTTTTTCAAGAAGTAAGAGTGTTTTATTTTAATTGTTTAAAAGTCATTACTCCCAGTAAACAGTGTCACAGGATCCTTTGAAAGTATTCTAAGTCTGTCATCTGTTTTTTTTGGTTTCCTATTTATCAATGTTAACAGTTGTGTGGTGTTAAAAATGTACGCATGAAACAGCATATTTGAAAATATTTTGTAAGATGTAAGAGTTGTACCTGGCACCCCTTCGATCAATTTCAACTGTGTCTGGGAAAAGCCCCCCCTTGTGGGAAAAACGTACAGAAAATATTTAATCACACCAAAAAATTTCCCTGGTAATTTGAATATGTTCAATGACGGGAATACAGTTGCAACATCAGTAATGACACTGAATTAATCGCAATGAAATGAGTGATTGATTCAAAATTCAATATAATATCAAACTTCTGAAAATCTTTTAATGACCTTTTTCCACTCCCCCCCCCCCCCCCCCTTCCCTGCCTTTTCTCCGTTTTAATTGAAAAAAGATGCTGTTCATTAGAGTCATTCATTCACAAATTGACATGTTAGCTTGTGCTGTGTTTGTTGTTGCATGCAAGAAACACTGTCAAAATAGTATACAAAGTAGTGCCCTAACCTATCCGATCCTATGTGTGTTTCTGTGTATATGTATTGTTTTTTTCCTTGCGGTGCATGTTTGAGAGACTGAGAGAGGCTTTGAGACTGGGTGAGGGGCCCAGGCTCCGGCTGTAACCCACCACTCTCATTTGCAGCCTTTAATAGCTGGCTATATTAGACTCTAATCTGCCTGATCCCAATTTAATGCCGCTCCCTCCAGCTGACGTGACAGGAATACTAAACAGGCTCGCAGTGCTGAGCAGCGAGGCGATCTGTGCTCCCTCCGGGCTCGTCCCGCTCCCCTCTGCCGTGCCAGCCCCTCTTCCTCTCTCCCCTCCCCAGTCACAATAAATCCTGGAGGGCATGGCTGGGTTATCTCTCCCCTTCTCTCTCTTCGCAGGTCTGGATCATAACCCGGACACAACCCTAAAGGCCCAAAGCCAAAGGATGCTATCAATTTAGCTCTCAGAGGATTTGGCAAGTAGGCTGAGGAACAAACTACCCAGAAATTAGAGCATAAAATCGAATTGCAAAGTTAAGCCACAAGGTACAGGTTCATCCGAACACTCACATTCCCTGGAGTGAGTCTAATGATGCTGCATTATCTTCATGAGGAGGTTATATTTCATAACATTTATCTGCAGCAGAAACTATGCACATTTTTTGGAAACTTCAGTCATGTCTTGTATACAGATGCGATGATGGACATGAAGCAGCTCTTATTCTGAACATAATATTTCTGATTGCATTATCTCAGACAACATGCCAATCGCAGTAAAATCTTTGTTACTAAAGATGGCCAGAACACTTACAGCAGTTACTCTCTAAAGTAATTGCCTCAGTTGTTTCAAAAGCTAAATGAGGTTGGGAAAACACTTAAATGTAATCTGATCTCTCTGAGCAACTCCAGACTTTTACATCTCTTCATCTACACTTTCTGGATGAGGCCGTGTAATGCAAAATGCTGAGCTAATCAGTTAATCTTACAAAATGGGCTAGTTTAAATGAAACATTTAATGCTATTTGTCTTTAACATTTAGTTATCATCTCTCAACTCTTTCGGGAAAGACTGTCCAGACTGCCATCCCTCAAAGGTGAAAGAACGGGCTCATATAATTGTAAGCAGAGGGGCCATTAAAAGGACTTTTACATTTTATGATAGGCAAACAGTTGTTATGAAGTACTAATGTCATTAAACACTAAAACCAAACTTTAGCCACTTTGAATTCACTCATCAGATAATACAGACATGTGTGCAAACTAGTGTACTAGTGTAATTCAAATCACAAACAAATAATTCCTAAGAGCAGGTTCTTGCAATTAATACAGTTTGGTTCTTATTGACTTCCAATGTATGGACTGAAATACAACGGAAGTTAATGGGAAAGTTCTTGATTTTTTTTCTGCAGAGGGAAAGAAAGTCCTATAGGTTGGAAAGACATGAGGGTGAGTAATAATGACAGAATTTTTGTTGGATAGGGATACCCTTTAAGGTTGAGGAAAAACAAACAAACACATAAGAAAAACCCAACTTCAGCCACTTTGAATTCAAGACCACTCATCAGATAATCCAAATCATGACACGTCTTCCTTCAACATCTTTTTCTCTTTGCTAGCTAAGCATAAAAACAGACTATTGTATTTCCATTCACAAACAAATGATTTGTATGAGCAGGCTCTTGTAATGAAAAGACTTGCAAACTAAAGAGTTGTCTAAATGAATCTACGAATCTGTCAGAGTAGTAAGTGAATTAACACCTGAATCACTTACTGAAATGCCGTATGGTTCATAATAACTAGAGGAACTGGGTAATCTGGTTAAATTATGAATGAAAAAAGTTCAAAAAACAAACAGATCCCGCAGTAAATAACAAACAAATACGTATGCAGCAGGTGTTTAAATGAACCAACAATTTGCTGATAGATCACAAACCTCCTATAAATGTGGTATATAAAAAAAAAAAAAAAAAAAGTTTAGCACTTGAATCAGGACCCTCATCAGATTCATTTAATCATGACATCCCTTTTTTCTACATACTTAACCAATTTCATTCACAGCTCAATTCACAAACAAAATTTATTGTATGCGTTAGGTTCTTGTACTGAAATGCATGGTCAAACATCTTTGTGGTAACCAAATTACATCCGGCTCCCTTCCTCGAAACTGCAATTCGACATCAAAACAAACAGAGAACTGTGTACTTCAGCTTGTAGAAAATATGAATGTAAATTATGAATTATAAACACACTAGTAGTGCAATTCACGGGTAATGAAATTAATAGTTCATGAAGACTTACAAACACGAGACTTAAAATAACCAATTGTGTACTTAAGGTTTGAAATAACAAAAAACTAAATTATAGAAAAATCTCAATGTGTAAAATTATTAATTAAATTTTTTTGTAAAAAATTATGCTGGAAGCACTACATTTAAATAATCAGTTTATAATGGTAATTCTGCACTTTACATTGAGACATTCATCTCATCTAACACTGCGTCTGTACGCTCCTGAAACTACATGAGGTACCTAGAGCTGGTAAGGTGCCAGAACAGTGAGACGTTATCTGCAGTGCAGAGGTCTCAGGACGGAGGCAGCTGGGGAACTATTAACCCATAAAAGTGTCATTTACTGAGATAAGAGTCAGCAGAACTGATCCAGCGAACTGACAAATAAAGTCAGACATGGCGTTTTTATTTCCATTCGGCCAATACTAGGTTTCATAATGTCAGCTAATGAAAAACTTAAAGCTTAACCTAATTGGGTTTACCTGTTTTTTTATTTCAAGCTGAATTTGTCATGAATATTTCAGTGTAGAGGTCTCAAGCAAATAAATAAATATTTTCAGAGAAAATGAAAACCACATCAAAGCAATTCTGAGTCCAAAAATAAAGCTGAACGTATTTTCATGCTAGCTCTAGCTGCATTTGTTTTGGTAGCATGGTGGGCCACCCATGGGCTGCTGGGGAGATGGGGGTGTGCTCTCTGTGTGCACCGGTATTTTAACCATCCTTCAGGGCGAGCCAGATGGATGCTGCCTTATTAAACCCAGTCGGGCGTGCCCTCACGCTGAGATTGTCACACACACAACACCACACACCCACAACACACCACAACTTCACATCGACCACAACTCTCCTCTCCCAGGCTACTGTTCTGGAGCGCAACCTTAACGGGGGCGAGCACACAAACACACCGCCACAGGTTTATATGGGACCCCTATGCTGCATTTCAATGGAGTGGTGGTGCTACTTTTCCACACACCAGTTTTTTACGCTCTCTTTTCCACTTGTGTGGTTAAAGGCTAGCAGCGCCCTTTGTATCCACAGTCTGCCTCGTACATTGGACCCACAGGTGTGAATTTAGAGATAAATTACAGAGATGCCACATAAACAGTAATCACCCGAAAAAAAATTGAGCTGCTAGGGGAAATTGGTTTGTGTGCTATGTAGTTGCTAGTGTGTTCTAGCGCATTGGAATTGTAGTTGCAGCGGTGTGCTATCTGGTGGTAAGGGGTTCTGAGTAGTTTAGAATGTTCTATGTGGTTGACCCCAGGGTACTGCAAATGTGTGTGGTTGCAGGCTGGAGGTGCTTTCCAAAGGCATTTTAGAGTACCTATGGTCGACACGTCCATGAAGTCTATTGGTAACGCTGGAAAGTAGGGTGTAGGGTGGGCTATGACGTGCTCGGTGTACTAGGTAGGTTGTAAAACATGGTAGTAGTGGCCAGGCTGTGCGTTAGGTGCTAGGAGGGTTGATAGTGTTCGACTGTTGCTATGGGTTTGTAGGCATTGTTTTGGTTGATAAGGCTTACTACGCATGTGTTGCGAGAATTCGGTTGGGTGGTTTGTAGGGTGTGCTATGTGGTTGCTAGGGCTGTCTGTAGTTCTAAGACCTTGGGATGTGGTTGCCAGGATTGTTGTATAAGGTAAATAAAGAGTGTAGCTCAGACTGATGGCAGAAGGCTGGGCCAACTTGGCGCTTTGATGGCAAGCGACCCCCCCAGGAGGCCAGTGACTGACAGGTAAATGCATACCAATCACGCTTAGATTTGTGCCGCGTCATGTTTAGGGGCGTGGAAATGTCCCCACAATAATAGACCATGTGTAAAACTCTTGGACGTATTTTAAAGATTCTATGCCGCAAACTTTAAATATTTCACCTACTTCGAGCATTTAGTTGCATCCTGATAAGTGCTCATTGCTCACAATTGTAAATCATGACACTGTCTTTCTAACAGTGCGGCACGTTTTTTAAAAGAACACGCAAACACAACATGTCTCCGGAAATCTGATAATTCAACCAATCAGGGGGGGGGGGGACGACGACTTCAACTCCCGAGTGTTTTCTAATTTTGTGTGCCATATGCATCAGACTTTTAGCCAACGGTTTGTGGGCGTGATGTCTGAGGCTGAGACTAAGTAGAGTGTTGCTATGTGATTGCTAGGTTGTTTTGCATGGTTGCTAGGGCTCTGCTACTGTATGCGATTGCTAGGATAGTCTGGGTGATTTGTAAAGTGTTGCAATGTGGTTGCTAGGTTGATTCGGGTGTTTTTTGCCATGCAGTTAATATGGTGATCTAGGTGGTTTTCCAGAGTGTTGCTACTGTATCAGGCTTTCTATGTGTTTGTTATGGTGTTCCGAGTAGCTGCTAGGGTGTTGGTATGTGGTTGCCAGTGTGTTGTTATACAGCTGCTATGGTTCTCAGTATTTCGGTGGTTGGGCTAGGGTATTTTGTGTGATTTCTAGGGCACTGCTATTGTATGCATTTCTTGACTGGCCTGGATGCTTTGTAAAATGTTATGTGGTTGCTAGGGTGTTTTGAGTGTTTGTTGGCCTGCTATACCGAACTGGGTGGTTGGATCGGACAGTGCACACGTATGTAGTTTCTAGTGTCGGGGGTGTTCTACGATCATTGCATATGTGGGGTGCTACTTTTTAGGTGTTATGGTGGTTGCTCAGTCTCTATGGAAATACTGTCAAAAGTTATAGACGATCTGAGCGCCCTGAGCAAGTAATATTGCCTTAGCAAAACACCACTAACAAGTCATTAGATTAATCACAGACTTGCTGAGTAGCTTTGTCTAAACACGAAACACACAAGTTCAATCTTCCGAAAGTCCGTCTGTTGAATTCAGAAACACTCTGCACCCTGAAGACACACGCCGGATGAAACAGATAAAAATCGACGGTCTACGGTTTTAACAATTGAGAACAAAATCTTACTAGATATACATGTGCATCTGGAGGATTTCCTGAGAGACTTTGAGTATCGTTACCATAATCTGCAGTAAAACACCTCAAATATACATCTTTAGGCCGCATCATGATCTAGGACTGACTCACTCTCAGAGGAATCATGGCTCCGCCTTAAGTGACTTCTTCGTCGTATGGTACAGAAATCTCAGAACATTCTCAAGCGAGAGAGAAATCGTTTTAAGATGTGTGGGCACCAAATGACTGTGAGTGACTTTGCCCAACAGCGAATGTAAACAGAAATTGTTTATGGGGCATAGTCGGCTGGGGAAGAACTGGCTCACCAGTTCTTCTATGCTGTCAAATTACAATAGCACCTGTGGGACTGATATGCGCTGCGTACTGCTGGGTCTACAAAGCTGTTTCTCTAACTTTCCTTTTCCTTTTCTTCTTTCTGTTTCGTATGTCTTCTTTCTTTCTCTCTCTCTATCTCTCTCTTCCGTCAGTCCAAGACACTTCTGATCAACTGGAGCTCAATGAAGACAGCATGACTGTGCACCATGAGACTGAAATCCAGTATCAATGCAAATCCACTCAGCATCCGCCAATCTGAGTCACGGCGAGAAGGGAAAGACACATATAAACCCCATTCAGAATTTCAATACCCTAATATAACCACACCTACGGGGGTCTGAACATTACACATAAACACAAATACTTCAAAAGATGGAAGCTGAGGCGCAAGGCATCAGGATAAAATTCTGTACACACAAAACAGTTTTTCAAAGAAATGTTGTCTAAATTTGAAGGATTTAATATGGATTATAATGGACACAAATAATGAATATATTGATTACATTTGATTTGCTTGTAGTAAAAGTCTAATTTATTTAATTTTGATATTATAATAATTAGAGTTGATATTATAATTCATTTGCCTGAATGAAGGATTGGAAAACATGTTAAAAGCCTGACTTTATATACATATGCCTAGTTTCATCAAACTTATCATTGTGGAATAGTGCTGAATTTTACACCCTCAGGACCTTCTTCGGATACATATTACAATTTCATCTCTTGGATGCTGGATTTTATTGGACCTAATTTTGGATATGTCACAAGTACCCCACAGGAAAGTGACCCCCTGCCACGTTTGTAATAAGAAGAGAAGGTCTCGGATGCTTTAAAAGAGAGTGTAGTAACTCGTTAAGATAATTACTGTATCGCACATTTATTCCACTGTTAATAATTAAGCAACGCACACCAGAGCATTGACTCCACAACTCAAACTCGCAATACCGGCAATTAGAGAAACGAGAGGTGCAGAAATAAACACCAACCTGCCAAATTGAATCAAAACAGTACATGAGGATGCACTATATATACAAACAGATACATGAAACATTCTGCTCTGTTAAATACCTACAATAGTTTTGGGGGTGAGATATCATGTTGCTTTCTTCTCAACATAGCAAATGCAGAGCAAATATACTGTTAAAAAATACACATTCATATTCAAAAGTATGGGGTCGGGAAGAAATTTTAATGCTCAGCAAGGTTGCATATATATATATATACTGTATGATCAAAAAAAAAAAGAGTGGAAAACAGTAATATTGTGAAACATTATTAAAAATTAAAAACTGTTGATAATTTAAAATACTTACCAATGGCATGTATTCCTGGTGGACAACGCTGAATCTCAGCAGCCATTACATCTAGTCTTCAGGTCAATGATCCTTCACGCAAAACCTCATTTAATATGACTTTGATGCTCAAGAAAACATTAGACAATGTTGAAGACAGTCTTTGTGAAACATGCGTACATTCCGATGAATGGAAAGTAAAACCAAAATGCAAACAAACAAAAAAAAAAACGCACGTTCGTTTAAAAGAAATGCAACTGTTTTACTGTTCTCTTGATCAAATTAATGAATTTAGTGAAAATTATCTTTATTTAAAAAAAAAAATGACCCCACAATTTGAATGAAAGGGTATATGCACTGGGTAAAAGAATGAAAGTGGACCGGTGCAAACATCCAAGCTACTTCAATCACTTATACATTTAATCAGGATGTTTTTCCGGGGACGCAAAACTCATACCTGATGTTGCAAGCACACATTACTTACCAGACTGAAATGCCATCAAAGTCAGCTTCATGCTCTCCATTTATTTAGAAAAATAATGAATATATAAACAGTTTTGTCACCTTTTTTCACGTTCTAACAATAGAACGAGAAAAACATGTACGCATGGTTGCTTGGCTAATATAACACTGACTCTGCAATAATGAGAAATCCCTAGATTTGCATATATTATGAAACAACTAAATAAATACAAAGTAGCAAAATTTACATTTACTAAACAATACATTTCTTCTTTATACACAGTATACCTAAATTGCACTTATTGGATATTTGCACTTAAATTGCATAAGACACTTCACAGTACGAGATGTCAGGTTTAATACAAATCTCTTTGGTTTCTACCTCACCAGTGCTCTTTCATTGTGCTGGTGTGCGTTTGGATGAGAATCAGAACAAGTTATGAGTGATGGCTCTCTGCTGCGCCTTTGAATATTTAGAGCACTTAAGATGTGTCATGTAGGATGAAACCAGAAATATGCTTGTGTGTGTGAGAGAGACAGAGAGAGAGTAGAGAGAGGAGAGAGAGAGAAGGAGGTGTGAGATATACCGTGAGAAGGAGTCTGTGCTGGTATATGGACGGAAACGATGTGGAAGTAGGGAGCCGGACACGTGTGTGTGCCCGGTGTGTTACTTAGTGTGAAGGAGAGGAGCGGTCTTAGGATGTTTTCACACCGCCTGCAGGCCGCCCCCAGCTGGCTGCTCACATCAAAGGCAGCTTTCTCTCTCTGAGGAGCTGAGAGACTGAGCCCCAGGCCTGCCCAGGCCTTCACAGACCTGCCTCAGGGGTTAGCGTGAAACCACGGGCCTCTGCCACGCCGTCGCGAGACACCGCTAATCATAGCCAGCGCTGCAGCCGGTCGAACGAGCCCTCACGGCTGCCTTCAGACAAGAACCGCCGATGCTACGATATGCATGCAGCTCGCAAACAGACGCGCTGTAATCAACCGGGGAGGCAAGGTTTGGGAATGAGGCTTTAAGTATTTAAAGTGTCAGTGTGCCATGTTTTATTTATTTCATGAATAAACGAGGAAATACGACTTATGCAGGCGTGTTGCTATCCAAATCAAGCATCTAGTCTGTATGCTTGTATTTAGATCAATATGTTATGAGGGTTTCAAATAACTATAAAACTGCATTATTTATATCTGATGGAACAATGGTGTACAGGTACCTACATAATATTCACTGGGAAAAAAATAACTAAAATAAAGGAACACAACTTTCATACTTTCGCATACATAAACGCTACAGTTACAAAGGTTTGGAGTTTTTTTATTTATTTTGAAAGAAAGGAGAATAGAAAGAAAGCAGAAGATTTGTTCTAATGGAAAACTAAATTAAAAATTTGTAGCATGAGTTCCACAAAAACTATTAAGCAGCAAATCTGTTTTCAACATTGATAATAGTAATAAATGTTCCAGGCCAGCCACCAAATTGATTTAGAAGCATTTCTGGGAGGATCAATGACAGAAGTAAGGACACTGATAAAAGTTCAGCTTTGCATCACAGAATAAATTACATTTTAAAACATCATAGTAAAACAGAAAACCGGTTGGAATTGTAAACATAAATAAGTTCGCTTTTCAATGTATTGACTGTAGTCTGCGAGCTTAAGGAGGGAATTATTCCAAAAAATTAAAAATCTTTAGCTTCAAACTTTGACGGCAATGTTGTTGGTGGTTGTATTCGCCCGTACAACCACCTAGCACTGCCTAGGACCACCAGACACCTTAGCAGCCTCCAGAGAATCCTTGCATAATGCTTTTGAATCGTAATCAAAAGAAGCTACATTTTCTTTAGAGAAAGTACAAATCTAGAAGTTACTTATAAATGATGTACTAATCAAGAGGCTGCATTATCACCTGTAAACGGCTCGTTTACTGACTCCAGTTGGGCTTGGGGGTCAGGGGCACGCTGACTGTGTGGCCCGGGCCGGTGAGGCGGCAGAGGGGGACGATGTGGCTGGGCCTTTTGAGTTGTGCTGCGTAGTGCTGACATCTGAGAGAAGAAATACAGAATACAAAAAACACTGCAGATGGCGATTTTTCAAGTCAAATCTAACTTACGGGCCTTTTCAAGCTTTCATGGAATTCTTTAAAAGGGCCGTATTATGCAATTTCGGATACTCGCCTTTATGCAGTGTGTTAATGTAGCTGTATGTGATATGTAAACATTTTACCAAAGCTTGTACTCCGCACATTTGAGAAGGCCGCTGTGTCCTATGCTGTGAAAGTAAATTAGTTTTATTTTCACTTCAGAAAGAGGAAGCTGCAAAGAATCAGTGGTTAAAATTATTTTTTTCCACTGTACCACAGCAGTACAACACCAATCTTTTTTATGTTCCCGTCATTTTACTGACGACTGCTTATCTCGGGGGAGTAGTCAAACGTGGGATTCACCAAAACGCTTGCAGCCTGAATGTAATCCTATTGTAGGAGACTCCCAAAACACTATTAGGAACCTTAAAAAGGGCATAATAGGGGCACTTTAAATAAAATAAAAGTCCTGAACAAAGATAAGCTAAATACCAGTTGTGGAGAATTGATCAACCCATTCTGCTTTTACCCCCTCTGCGCTGGTGAGCCAAAGATGCTGTTCAAGATCATCTTGCTCATGTGCATGTTATTGGTGGCTCATGGCCAGGTACTGTCGTCTTATCAGATTTAGTTTATGAACGCCTCACTTCTGTGTTTTTCTTATGGGTTACGGTGCTTTTATGGCTGTAAGAGCAGAAATGTGCACATAGTAATCTGGTTTGTTATCTTTTCCGCAAAGGAGGGAAAACGGCACACGTCCAGATAAAGTTCTAGAAAAACTTGAGGCAAAAGCTAGCAAGGAAACATGTTTTTTCCCCCCAGCATTCATATTCAGGAAGGCACTTCCAATGTCTCGGCATTCTCTCGGTTTGTCTTGACAATGCAGCATATGGTCTCATTAAAATCCAGAATCTAAATTGAGGCACTTGACCCCTAATATTTTACGTAGGTCAACTTCTGCAGGAAAACGTTCCACCTAGTCATCAAATAAAACTCCGGCAGTCAAGGTGGGCAGAGGTCTTGCCCTTTAGCAATCAAAACATTGTCAAGATGAACAAATACCCTGTTTAGGATGCATTAGTGGGAAATAGATTACAACTTGTTTGTTGTCTATGCTTCCCCGTCTCTCCTGCCCTGTTTTTCTCTCTTGTGATGCAGCTTTGAAAGCAAGCCCCCTCCTGTCTCCCTCCCCAGAACAAAAATGATTTACGTAAGGGAGGAAGCTAGAAGTCTTAATCCCAGCCTCAAATAGGAAATAAATGAGCTTCTTCACACTTAACTAGCTCTCATTTGCATGTCTCCACCAGCGCGCTGCTCTCTTCTCCCCAGCCGCTAATCCTCAGGGCGGAGGGATACAGCAGCCGGACAGGGAGAGGGGGCTCTGGGACAAAAAGTGTGTCCCTCTGATTAACTCAGGACAAGCACAATGAAGATATGACATTGCACAGAACTACAGATGTACCTTTCTCACATTCACAATTTGAGACAAAACCACAGGTTACTGTGATAACCCTGCTGAGGAAAAAAAAGCCTTTTTCTTTGGTCTCCAAATCTGGTTAGGCTGGAATGCTTTTATTATTATTAATATTTAGTGTATTATGCAGCTACTGATGTGAGTGATCAGTTTATTATCTTTATTACAACAATAATCCATATATAATCAATAAAAAAAATAAATAAAAAAAAAAAACAGTTGTTAACTGACCTGTTGGCTCTCCTGGTACGATGGTGGAGGGACACTCTGTGTGGCCATCATGGTCAATGCTGGTGCTGGGGACACATGTTGCATCATGGGATAGTTTCACATGGAGATCCTGAAGGAAACACAACAGTGGCATACAAGATTATTTACAGTGCTGTTTTACGACCAAATTCATATCTACTGGCATACGTATCAAAAGGAAAATAATTGTGCTTTTTATCTTTTATAACAAATTGCATAATATTTAATATATAATTGCAGCTTTCCTCAGTTCTTTACTGAAACAATTCCATGACATACCACTAGGTGCTGCTGTACTTTAACTCACAAAAAATTACTTCCATACAACGGTAATACGTAAAATAAAATTTAATTAAAAATAAAATAAAATCATTTTGAGGCCAGGGATTACATCAATGTTTGCATACAAATTTGTAATTGAAGCCCTATCGACTACAAATCTTAAGCCAACATTTTTTTAAATATAAAATGCCCAGATTGTCCATTTAATGCAATACTGTACAGACATTACAATTTTTATATTTTTTATTTACAATATTACAATATTATTTTATATGAATAATGTCACTAAATCCAATACATTAGTAACAAATTCGAACAAAACAATCTAACACATTGCCATCAACCCAATAAAAATGGTTAGCAGTACATCTATCCAGAAAACCAAATAAGCACCTTGAGGTGCAGGTACATGATGAGTTAGTGTTTTCTAAGGTAAACATGACAACCCCAGCAGGCCAATCAGGGGCTCATTAGCTCTGCTGTCAGAAGAGTAATTGACACTGGACAAGGGAAGGGTGGACTCCAGGGAGGGTGCACTGTGGGTAACCCAGACTACAGATAATTGGCCCCATGTTACTGCACATGGACCCCTGAACCCCATTTCTAAGTTAGGTTTTATCAAGTATAACACAAATGTTCTCTACTCTTTGCTCACATTTTGAAATGTCATAAAAATGTACACTTGAGTTGCACTTTTGTTTCAAATAAAAGTTTTTTTGTTTGAATTCTTAAATAAATAAATGCAACACTAACTTTCTAATTTCTTTTCAAGTTATATATGCTCTTACCAAGTCTATTACCATAAACATCTTTGAATGTTGGATAATGTTCTGTCTCATATTGATTTTCCCATCTAAGTGCATTCAAAATAGATTTAGTGCCATCCAAACAGAAGATGATAGCCATAAGCATATGAAACTATTCACTGTTAAACTAGTCTTTTGTTAAATTTTCGTTACAGAACCTCATGAAATCACACCCAAATCTTTAAAATGATAATTTCAGACAGTTTGACCCCTCAAAACACGGTCTTCAGTCCACCATTGAGCTCCAGGCTTTTAGTAGATGCCCACAGATGTAAGAACCAGAAGCTATCACAAAGAAAACTAAAAATACATAAGCAATCATATATAATTACTCTGAAAAAAACAGTACAATCACATCTGCCGAGTTAATGTGGGTGGGACCTCTGCTCTGTTCGGTAATTACACAAGACATAAATCATTCATTTAAAACGTGACCTATAAAGTTCTTTCTGTGCTTTAGTAGTAGTAATTTTCTCTATTGAGAGCAGCTTGTTAGCTCTGTCTATAGCTTAACAGCTTGAAATCTTAAAGACACAGAAAGTGTTTATAAATGGGTGCATATGAGCATTTTCCAGTTGTTTGTATCAAAGTTTGCAGCAATAATTCTGTGGACTGCAGAACAAGAGGATTGTCAAGAGGATTGTGGGAAAATCAAGGAGACACAGAGCAGAATACAGTACAGAAGCCATGTCTGTCAGACAGTGGACAGGATGTAAACTTCCTCAGACAGCAGACAGACAACGGTTTGAACGGGAAAACAGGAAAGATATTTTTTTCCCTCGTAGCTCATCTTCAGGTTGGCAGGAGTGTGTGGAAAATGGTCAAAGGGGCCAAGACAAACCAAGCAGCTATTTTAAGGAGATCACACACATATACACACACACGGTTTTGGGTTATCATGATCATAAACACCATCAGCACCTCTGCGCTCGGACCATTTCATGTTGGACTTCGTGGAAACGTGAGGAATTTTCCAAGCACAAATTAGATTCTGGCTTGGCGTTGCATATTTTATGAAGCTCGTCCAAATCATACAAATTGAGAACGTTGTGTGTGTGTGATTTGTATACTGATTACACACAACGCCTGTGTTCTCATTCCAAGTGCTATCAGCCGAAAGGCATCTTCGCTGTTATCTCGCCTCATTTTAATTGCAAATTTTGTGAGCGAGTTGGTAATTAAATGGAAAATTGCACATTAATTGATGAGACTAAAGATAAAGCAATTCCAATTATTGCACGGTATTTCAAGGGGGCCTCTCAAGTCTCGGTCCCTGGAGTGGCGTGGTACCCACAGCAGCATCATAATAATAATGCATACACACCGTGGACACTGGGTAACAGCTTTATCCACACACCTGTGTTTACAGACATGGACACACACGTAGTTTATAATGAGCAAAGAAACCTCCGAAGTCTTGGCAGGTGAAAGAAGTGCATTGATTAAGCCTTCCGGCTTGCTCTTTTAAAAGACATCATCACACCTTCTGTCTTAACATACCGGGTATAGATTTCAAACCATTGGTCGATGCAAACACATCAATCTGTTCATTGATATACAGTTGGAAATTCTTCCTCTGTCATGCAGTCGATGGCCTAAACAGCTGCGTATACATCGCGACATGCACTTTTAGCTATGTGCAGAGTAAAGTAGTAAAGCAATAAGAAAGGAGTGCAACATTTGTATAAGAGATCAGGATGTTACTGAAAAAAGTTGGGGAGCAACATAATTTTCAGAAAAAAATTGCATTTTTAATTTTTTGGGCCAAAAGAGAAAACTGGACAAATGTTAACTGAAACTGTAACTAACTAAATAAATATTTATTGACATTGGGAAAAAAAAGGTCACATTTCAAGACTCTTGTAGACAAAAAATAAATAAAAATCTAACAACTAAATGAAGACCACAAAGTAAACTGTAGTTACATTTTTAACTCAGTTGCAACTTAAGTTTATGCATTTACATGCAAAATGGATGAGTATGATTTTTTTTTATGTTTTGAAAAGAGTCTCGTAGCGACCCCAGGCTGCCTTTATTTGATCAAAAATACAGAAAAAAAACTGTAAAATTGTGAAATATTAATACAATCTAAAATATAATACAAAATAAAATGTGTAACTTCAGTCTTCACTGTCACATGATCCTTCAAAAATCATTCTGTATGCTGATTTGGTGCTCAAGAAACATTTTAATCAATGCTGAAAACAGCAGTGCTGCTTAATGTTTTTGTGGAAACATTTTAGAGGATTTTTCAGGATTAGTTGATGAATAGAAAGTTCAAAAGAACAGCATTTATCTGAAATAGAAATATTTTGTAACAATAGAAATGTCTTTACTGTCATTTTGATCAATCTAATGCATCCATGCTGAATAAAATGATTATTTTTTATGTACTGACCACAAACATTTGAACACAGTGTATGTTTATGCTGTATATGTATGTATGTAGTTGCATTGAAAGCTAAATCACCAGAAGCTACAGTATAATTCTTTTGGGAGTAGCACTAAAAAAAAAAAAAAAAACAACAAAAAAAAAAAATGGGATTTCTCATCTAATAATTACATTAAAGGTTGTTACAGCTTAGAAAGCATCGCATTGGCACCAATTTGAAGAGAACATAGTATAAATCACTTTAAATGTATAGATTTAATCACAGAATTCATTGGTATTCCAAACAAAAATTGATTTAAAATTAGAACTGAAATGTTTTAATGCACCGATAAAAATATATATTTTTAATTACTTTTAAAAGTACAATATTCTACATAAAGTAGAAATTAAATAGAATACACTTAAATCAGAAATATAACATAGATCAGTAATAAAACTAAACCAAATAGCAAATAGTATGAAGTTATTTAATTACAGTGTTTTATGAGAAGCTGTAATTGATGCAGTTGTAAGTGAGACATACAGTACAGCCTGTAACTTCATGGCTTGAGCTCATAATTACAGCTGGCAGGGAAAGCGTTTTAAAGGTTGGGGAAATGGAAAGTAAAGTGGGGATGTACTGAACATGTCTGGTGTGTGTCTGGGAAAAAGGGAGAGTTCGAATGTTAGCCCTCTTCCCATCGATACTGCTCCGCCAGACCCTCACCCACAATCGTTTGACTGCTTGATCACAATCGATAATGAACACAGCCACCTGACGGAAAGCTGCATGCTAATTTGGAAACTGAAAGTATATACTTCACTGATAATGAAGACATTACAGCAGTATTGAGACACACAATAAAATCATTTTGTCATAAACTCTTTGCGTTAACATATAAGTGTTAGCATTTAGCTGAGTTTAAGACTTAAACTTTATAGTGTGTATAAAATAACAATGTTAAGATTAATAAATCATTATTACTTAACTTCATGGTTTATGTTTATCATTTTAGAACTGCAGCTTTAACTGTGCATTCACAATTTTTGACATGGCATTTACCAAACATCTGCAACTACTCTCGCTATCAGCTACAAACAAATGTTAGAGAATGGCCATGTATTGAATCTCTCAGTCCGAGACACGCATCCTTGTGCACGATGGCGAGGGATCAAAGACGTGTGTGCGGGCAATGACTTCCTGTTAGTTAGAAACATCCTTTGTGAACGGTTCCGCGTGCGAGCCGGTGCTGAAAAAGAGCAGCAGTTTTTTCCCCCATTAAGCAGAAACAGGTGAGCTCCAAAGTACAGCAGGAAGTGGTTCGTGGTTTATAGACCCCATTCATCATCATCCCCATAGTCTCCCTCTGCGTCTCACAGCTAGCCCTCACATCTGGGAAGAGGGTGTTTTATATATCTGTTTACCAGGCAAGTTGGTAACAACAGACCTTCACTTTCTCTTGAGACACTTCCAACGTGGCACGCCGCTGGACGTTGTTTCGAAAACTGAAAACAACTACATAAATCGTTTTATTTGAAGTGTGTTTCTGTGCCACAAATGTCACTAACAAAATATATATAGGGCCAAAGTACACTTCTGCAAGTTTTTTGTCTTGTTGATTTCATCAATTCATATTCATCCATTTTAGTCAGATTTACTCAGACTAACCTGATATTAAATTTTATTCTATGAAAATGACATTAGACGTATTCACAACGTGACCTACACATTCTGACTAGCAACATAAACGGTAAGATTTTTACATTTTTCAAAGTGTCTTATGCTCACCAAGGCTGCACAATGTAAAATAACTTTTTTTCTATTTTAATATTTTATAAATTGGAATTTACCTGAATTTTCAGCAGCCATTACTCCAGTTTTCAGTGTCACAAGATCCTTCAGAAATTGTTCTAATATGCTGATTTGGTGCTCAAGAAAAATTTCTTGTTTTTATCAATGTTGAAAACAGTTGTGCTGCTTAAAATTTTTTTAATTTTTCAGGATTCTTTGATGAATATTTGATGAATATAAAGTTCAAAAGAACTTAATTTATTCTGGCTGAATAAAAGTTTTTTTTTCAGTTTTTTTTTTATCTTGCCGACCCTCAACTTAACCGGTAATGTAACTTAGTTACTATGACTGGACTATGTGGAACAATCATAATTTTTTAGATTGAATCATTGTTCACACATTTTCCTATGCAATTTTCAGGAACAGTTCCCATTGAATTAAAATACTCTCTGTGCATTTTTCAGAACATTTTTGTCAGTAATTTCGGGATCAAGAGAGAGACCCCACCCCCCCCCCCCCCCCCCCCCCCCCCCCCCCCCCACCCCCCCACCTCCCACATTGGCTGAGGTAATGCTGTGTGTCGGGGCAGGTCAGCCAATCACAAGTTTTGAAAATACTACAGTGTTCATACTTCTCAGGGAAATCAACCCTTACAGTTGTTTTTGCATATTAGGCTGGGAGAAAAAGTATTTAACCATTAAAAAAAATTACACACTTCAGCTGCAAAATGAATGATTAGCATGAATCAACAATGAAAGACTTCATGGCAAACTCCAGTACTATCCTCTGTGCCTAACCTGAGCTTCAAAGTGAGCGTGTGCCGCTGCCAAAAGTGTATCTGATTGTGATTTTCCTGGGTCCTTTTCTATGTATCCTGTGCGGAAGTTTGTCAGTCACAGATGCTGCAGGGAATGCAATGAATAATTTTAAACACTGCGCGTGTGTCACAAATGCCCAAATATCATGAATCTTAATGTCCTGAGTCAGGGCTTCTCCAAAGTGAATACATAAAACCGGCTCACCTGAATACATTTGCTACATTAGAGGTCCTTCCGTGAGCAGAGTTGCAATGCGTTTCGAATGCATCCCGATGCGTGCTGGGAGAGGAATAGGATGGAGTTGTGGGGTTTGATTAATGAAGAAGGGAAAAGGGCAGTATGTCGGAGCAGAACCCCAGCACGGGGACAGAAGAATCCAGACCAGGTTCTCAGGCAAAACACAAGAACATTTAGATGTGCAAACATGCACCCCAGGGCTACACACCTTCAGGCAACACGCTGCCTTCACATACAAACACACACACATACACACACCAGTGTAAAACAGCTTGGGAGACTCAGTGTCCCAGCACTGTCATAACCTTGTAGGACACCGCAGTGGAGATTAATTCGAATATGAGTTCACATTTACTTGTGGTCTCTCAACTACATGTTCAAATTACGGCTTTCCATTTGATTAGACAACGACGGCTTATCCCCGAAAAGAATAAAATCCTGTCATTATTTACAAACCTTGACTGAAAAACACAAAAGAAGATATTTTGAAAAATGGCTTAGTGCTTTGTCACAAATACAAGGTTCGTTTGGACCCCATTGACTTTCATTGTAAGGGAAAAAAATTCAGAAAAAAAGTAAGCCTCTTCAGTTTTCCCTCAGCACTGTCTTTAATGAAATCAAATTCAAAATCAAAAAGGTCAAATTCAGCACATTGCATTATGGTATACAGTATTCCACACGGTCTGCACTGCTTGTAGAGGATTGGCTGACAATTTTGCAAAAGTAAAAGGTATTGGAGAACCGACGAAATGCTCTAAGAGTTTCGAAAAATCTGCATTCTGTGCACAGTATGCATACTGTATGTGTCTGAGACATTCAGAATCTTCATCAACATTAATCCAAATCGATCTGCACAATTCAAATGCCTTGTATTTTTATGCTATATAAGGTTTGGATAATGGGTACGATCTAAGGAAATAATCCAAATATGGGTGTCTGCGCGGGGTGTGGGTCTTGCGGGGGGGTTTGTCAAAATTGAGAATAAAGTCTGGCGGGCTCGCTGAAATGGGTGTTGCGGAAACTTACTGTGTGGTGAAATTTTGTTATTCCCAGAGGTCCGATGGTTCGCATGCAAATGACCTCATTAGCATAGCTAAAAGCTTTTATTATAATTAGCATTTTCTCAATAGACTGCACAAGTATGGAAAGAATGGGTCCTAAAAGATTTGCACGTTCGCAATTGCACAGTTTCTAAAACACAGTGTGACTTTTGTATAACTTTGAGACTTCAGATGAACAATATGATGGAAACCTGCATTAACTGTGACCTAAAATCAGTCTTATGCTGGTCATACTGTACAGAACTGCAAAGTATACCCTTTGGCTTATTTTCAATACACTTCCTAGTAAGCGGCTGAGATAAAGGAAAGGTGTGCACGTACAACACGTAGACTGGTTCGACTGTATGACAAGCTAAGAGGGCAAAAAGCTAATAGCTCTCTTTTGAGCAGAATTCAATGCTGCTCGGCCCCATCCATTAAATGTAATATATTGGTAATCTTTGAAAATGCACCAAAAGCTTCATTTAATTAATTCTAACTTTTATGCACTTGTGTGGGTGTGTGAATGGTCTGTATCATTCTGTCACCCTGTTGCAACGGCACAGAGTCCAATCGCATCTTGATGTCATTAGTGCACACAAGAGCGAGCAGCCCTTGCTGCCGATGACATGCCATGGTTGCGTTTTCTCACTGCAGTGATAAAAATCAGAATATTGAAGGCTGGAATTCCGCCGAAATTGGAACTCCTGAGCTCATAGAGAAGGAAGGTAATCTTCAAGAGCTAGCTGTCAAATCGGTTTGGTCGGTCTCATGTTGAGCAGAGATACGGGGGTGGGTAAGGTAAAGGCCATGCTGCTGGTGAGGACTCTGGTGGATGCGGCAAAAAAACAGAGAAGTTGCCTGTGATAAATGTGTCGTGAGATCAGAAAGCAGTTTGTGCTAATACATCATTCTGTAAAAGCCGTTTCAGCAGACGCTTGTTGAGTAATTCTTTGACCGATGGAAACGGTGGCCACTTATGCCGTTTTTAAAAAGTTAGCATGTCATCCATCAATTTCCACTCAGGCCTGTTTTAGAGGAAGCCATCGAACATAAGAGGAAACAATTTTTTACTCACCAGCTCTGAACTAAACTAAATCTTATTATATAGAGTATTCTATTTATTATAAATATGATAAATATTTCCTAAGTGATAGTATATAAGACATATATCTAAGTGGAAGTAATATTAGTATGTGTTATTAGAAGTTAAATAGTTACATATATACAATAATAATACTGAATAATTAACAAACTAATTTATTCTATGTGTTTTTAATATACAGCACACAATGTTAAAATGTATTACAGTATAAAGTTTTTAAAATAATAAATTATATTAAAAATCAATTATAAATTTGCAATTATAAATGCATTATAATTATTATCAATATTTTCATTAATGTATGCAAGAAGGTTCCGTGTATTAAAATTTTTGCAAGTAGTGAAGGAGAGAATTGCGCAAATAGCAAGCAAAGATGAAAATATAATGAAATATACACAAACAAATCTTGGGGTGAATAAAATCCATATTTGGAAAGCTGGAATGAAACACATATCAAGGACTTGAGATAATGTGTTATGGACACCCAATCATAAGGTTTGAATGTTAGCAATTCGTTGCCAGTATCATGGGTGACAAACAAACAAACAACAACAAAATAGCTGATTAATTATTATTAAGATAAGGCATCATCTAAAAAAGTTAAGAAATGGCTAGGAGAGCACAAAGGGATTATATAAAGTAATTAAAAAAATTAATTCATAAGCTAAAATAGTTTAAAAAAAAGTTAACCATCCACAAAGTAAAACAGAGCGATTGTGCTCCGGGTCTGATACAAGTCCTGTGCTGAGGATAATAAATAAGGGTTTGCGACTGCATTTTATGCTTTTTTATGTATGAGAAAGACACAGAGCAGAGATGGCCTCTGTCAGTTAATGTGGGCAAGTGAAGTCAAGTAGGATTAGGGCCCAAGGTGATCAGCATGATGAGGATTCAAGACCCTTCCAACCTTCCCCTGAAAAAAAGAGGAAAACTCTCCGGAGCAAGGTTCTAGGCAAGTGTGTGTGCGCTCAAAGCGAGAGAGAACCACGGGGGGTGGTTAACGAGGGTGGGTGGATATCACAAACCCACAACTCTGACTGCTCTGATGTCGAGCAGATTCCTTAATGACGAGTAAGTTTCAGAAAGATGCGCTGCAAGGAGACCTTCTCATGCGGCAGGCGTGCCACGTACGTTTCAGACCAAGCCAACAGCAGAGCCCGGCGGGAGAGGTCAAATATCAGCGCACGCAGGACACTGATGAGACATACAGCTAAATGGTTAGAGTCATAATCTACAACTGATCCGGTGATGAAAATCCAGTATCTGACGTCACACGCAGAGGTAAGTGAGAGGAGATAGTAGAGGCAGCCTGTTTAATCTATGCATGTCATTACGAGGAGGGTAAGTGACACTTATATCTATCTATCTATCTATCTATCTATCTATCTAACTATCTATCGATCTGTATTTTATGCCCAAAAATGTTTCCCAAAAAGAAAAAAGTCTGCCAGAGGATCTGGAACACAGTGAGAGAAAGGTGCCCATGGAGTATTTAGAATGGGAAAAAGTTCCAGAAAGAGTTCTAGAACAATCCATAAACTGTATAATATGATTCTTTAAATTGTTTATAATGTTCTACACTTTCTGATTTTGACAGGAGCAGAGAAGTCCTGAAGAGCAGGTTTAACAGGGAGAACGAATCACTTTCTGATTAGACCAGTGGAGCAAAAATGAGCATGGTGGGATAATGAGCCGATGTTTGCTGCTCTTGGCCCCAACAGCTGATGTTTGTCTTTGTGTAGTGCCCGGAGCTACGCCGAATGGAATCCTTGGAAACTCCAAACAATCCAATATTAAATTTCCTCTGCAATGCCACAGGGAGAGAGAATCATGTGTGGGGGGGAAAGGAAGGCAGCGGGGAGATGAGAGGAGTGAGAGAAAGAGAGACAGAGAAAGAGAGAGCAAGACAAAATACACTCATAGAGGGTGAGAAGATGAGATGTCAGGGGGGTACGGAGAAAATGAAAGAATGAACGAGAGAGACCAAGAATATTCAGGGATAAAATGACAGGCTATTTTGAATGGAAAGTCTCTCTCTGGCCATCCTCAGGTCTGAGCCAAGTTTCGAACGGTGCATCAACAACTGTGGCTTCCATCAGATATAGTGTTACCATGAAAGCCTCCATGTGCGCCTCAGGGAGACAGACACATTCCTTGGTGTATCTATAACATTTCAAATAACCCTCAGTCCAATTTCTGACTGTTTATTTTACTAAAATGGTAGCGTTCTTCCACCTAAAGGGGTCATTATCTAAATCAACGGTGCTGGTATGCCATGACTAGAACCACATGGAATTTTTCCTTAAATTTAGAACCACAATTCATAAAGTTTGTCTAATCCCAAATAATTTGATTATGCTTTCAGTTAATAACAGTACATTTAGCCAAATTTTGACCATATTTAAATCTTTTCACCCATTGACTTCACTTCTAATTCATATTTGCATTCTTTACTGTGGGAATTTTCCTAAAGCAGAAAAGAAAGGGTTGTGGTCACATTTCCCTGTGCTCAGCGAAATCCAGTCATTTCAATAGGAATCCGTGTGATTAGAAGTTTTGCGTGCAGAGCTTAAAAGTTTCCCATGCAGATGTTCATGTTGGTGAGAAACCAGTTTAGTTTGAAAGTGATTTCTGTGTGAACAGTGTTTCATACATCACTATGGTATATGCCCTCGAAATTGTACTGAAGTTTTATCTGTCAAAAAAAGCATGTCGGTAGGGGACATGAACTGTATATCGGTACAATGGTAATCAGTTAATACGGATATAATTTGCGCTGTAACTTTCCTATATTTAATATAGATTACCTGTGTCATCTTCTAACCACAAAGGAATCTGGAAAATCGAATAAAATAATAAAAGTTAGTTTAGCAAATCTCAAAGATTTTTAGAATTTCAAAATTTGATTTAGAATTAACAAATATTATTTATTATAAATACATTTTTGCTGATAATTATATTATTATTATGTTATTAGGCGTCAAATTACAGTAGCATTGCGATTCAGTTTTTTCGGTAACGCGTTAAAAATAATTTAACACAATTAACGCAGGTTGGCGGAGCTAGTGTTGGCGACACCACTCACAAGGCTTGCTTTCTGTTCTTTTGTCTGACATGAATTGTGGTTATTTAGACTCAAACGCTTTAAGACCACATCAAATGGGAGAGCCTTTTGAGAAGTGTACTCCAGAGTCACCTCAGCGCCAGGCGCTAGTTCAAATGATGCGTGGAAACGGTCACAGGTGACGAGGAGCTTGAGACAGAGAAACAACCAGGTCAGATAAATGTTGTCAGGGCCAAGTCCAGTAAAATGAATTTTTCCCCTGTCTGTCAGCATTTATACTGTGCGTCGTAGGCACACGCAGAAAGCAGTGGCGCGCTCTGAATATAATTTTCATATAGAAAGTGCAAATGAAAACTACAGCAGCAATGCGAGTTAGTTGTCAGTTAAGTCATGAAGTACCAAAAAAGGCGATTTTAAAGCGGCCTTAAAAATGTGCCTGCAGGTAAGTATGTGTGAGTCACATTTAAAAAAAATGTCTCTGCAAAGCGGGTGGTTGGAGCAGCCCGCACAGTCTCCCAGCATCATCTAACACACCCGATTCAACTTGTGAGCTCATTAGTAGAGACTTTAAGACCAGAAGTGGGCCAGAAAAGGTAAAGAGTTATGAGAAACTATGATGCGTGTCAGATAGTGTATGTCGCAGCGGCAGCTCTTAAAGAATAACAGCCAAAATAACCTAATAACCAGTTGCTGTGATGTCTGTTAATTAAAGAACAAAAGAAAAAAGAGGAAATCAAAAATTTTTTGTTAGCTTTAAGGATTTATCTATATTTATTCAATTTCTGTATATTTCCCACTTGCGGAAGGGCACAGGTAGCTATAAATATGACATTTATTGTAATGGGTTTATAATGTAAACTGAATAGCTCTCAATTATAATGTAATGTTGAATGGCTATAGTCAATGGTAAATATTAGGGGGAAAACAATTTCCTAGACACATCAGTAGTATTGGTATCAGTGATAATCACCTTCAGTCATAAAAAAAGATGTCATTAAAAAATATACTGTCTTTATGTTGTTTCTACATTAACTTGAAGATTGAATGTGAAATTATTGCAAAATATTAAAAGCCTATTAAAAACATCAGGGCTAGGTGGATAATATTAATGCGAGCATTTCAGAAAAATTGTTCATTAGGTGTAATGCTCTATATTATTATATACCAGAATTTTAATATTGTTAGCTCCCCAATTTTGAATTATATATTATAAAACGACAGAAAAATACAGTTAATGCAACCTCTGGAAAATCGTACCTCTGGAGCAACCCCTGTGGAAATTTTGTATTTTTGGAATTCCTTTTGAATCCCTACTATACTTCTATATGAGGTTCATGAAGGTGTTTTGAATGTGTGTGCGTATACGGCAGGCTCAGCAAACACACTCCAGTGGAACCCCACGGTCAGGACGTCTCCTCTCTAACGTACACACACCGCAGCAATGCAGACAGATCGCTCTGTGCTCTCGCTCCAAGTCTCTCTGGAGGTGCACAGAGAGGCCCTGGCCGGCCCCAGCACTCTGCCCAGGCCATCTGGAGTACATTAGGGCTGGGGGGATATTGGATCCCCCTGCCGTGGCCGGCTGGATGGGTGGCCCGGCCCAGTGCAGCCCTTTTCAGCAGCCCAGCATGATTGATAGGAGGTCTCACTCACTGACTCCTGCTGCAGTCCCCACACACTGTGACCAGAACACACACGCTACTACAAGCACTAGCTCGAAAACTATGACACGTGTATGTCAAACTGTGGCACGCTGATGCCTGAGGACATCGGTATGAGCAGACACACTATAATGGGTGGTACTGTATAAAGTTTTATCCCACCTGATTATATAACAGCACTTCATAACACCAGACCTGGGCTGAGAAACACATCAGACGTCGTCAATAAAACATGAAAGTTCATCACACACAATAAATCAGAGTACTGGCTACAAAACTAAGGATTAACCTGACAAATTAGCAGCAAAGTGAGCTGCAGTACATTTATATTCTGCTTATATCGCTTGGCTATACTCAGAAAAGCAAATCATCTCTCTGAAAGAGAACAATACTTACTTAGGAATGATCAACAAAAGATCAATGCAACAAAAATGTTCCAAAACGAGGAAATTAATTCATAATATTTGTTAACCCCTCCATTGATTATTTTGTTTGACATGATAGATGTTTGAATGATACAACAGTGTTTTAGTTCCATGTTAAAATAAAAGCAAATCTCAGATTTCTTACCCTGACAATAATATTGTGATGATATTAGAATTTTTCTATGTTTTAGAGCCATGTTAATATAGAAATAAAACATTTTAATAAAGTTGTAACATTATGAGAACAAAAACGTAAATGTTACAAGTTTAGTCACAATGTTTTAAGAAAAAGGGTAATGTTGCATGAATAATGTGAAAAATAAAAAACACATTTAATTGAAGTTACAGTCAAATTAATGTTATGTGAATAAAGCATAATATTTTGAGGGGGGGGGGAACAATATTATGCGATTATCACAATAGAAACAGGCTGCATTATTTTATTTTAAAAACAAATATATTCCCATAAAAGGCCTATTTTAAGATTATTTTCAAAACATTATAACTTATTTCATGACTGACGTAATTTTCAAAATATTAAAAACTTATTTTCGTAAAAGACCAATTATAAGCACTGACTTATCTTTTTTTATTTTATTTTTATTTTAATACTAAAAGCACAAAAACACTGTTGTAGAATGATAATCAATTTTCAATGTTTTTGGCGGACTGAAACATGACCTATTGAACTTGTTCTTCACTGAAAAGCATCTGTGTACTTGTATGTAACACAGCTGAGCAAACTTCAACTTCATGCACGAATGCAAGAACCTGTGAGGAAACATCTAGAATCTCTAAAGAACCATATCGCCAACTCACTCACCTTGTACAGTGAAAAACTAATAAATAAATATATTATATATTTTTTGAAGGCTTTAATGAACCTAAAACGCTGCACAGATCCACTAAAAAAAACGTAACTTCTTAGGAGTGAAGAAAAAAAAAGGTTAGAACAAGAAAATGTAAATGAAGTTTGCATGACTAATTGCCTGAGATTATAAATATAGCCTACCATAAAAGTTCCTTACCTTTTAACTCCAAATATATTGCAAGAACTATTTCTAAAAGCAAGTTAAAGAAAACTAATCTTTGCCCACAAAGTTGGCTAATAAATTGTCTTACGTCTGTGATGCATACCTGCACATTACACACCTCAGGTTAATACCCATCTCAGAAAAGAAGAGAGGAAGAAAATCAGTGAACGTGGCAGAGACGAGGAATTAAAAAAAAAGAAATAAATACAAAAAAAGAAATAGGCGACATTTCGAATAAATGGCATCCAAAACCCACTCCAATTATCTTTGGCAGCCATGCCAGGGAGGCTGACTTAATTAAAGTGAGTGGAAAAGGAAGAGAGAGAGAGGGAAGAAGTGATTGAGGGGGCAGAAGAGTGCGTATCAGCACCAAGCACAAAGCCGAGCACCACCGCCGTCCACCACTCTTTCTCTTTTCAATTTCACTTCAAAGGACCAAGGCAAGAAATCATAAAAAAGGGAGAGCGAGAGGTTTTTTTAAGCAATATAATTGCACTATTCATATCCAGTGTTTTTATCATCATTCAGATAGGACAAAAAAAAACATAAAAAGAGAATAAAAAATGATTTTACTCGCCGCTAAATCCCCAATAATCCTCTTGTGCTTTTCCAAGTCTGCCTTCGACGTTGACCTTTTCGCAGGAATCCTGTTGCCATGGAAACTCTTGCTGCACTCCCCCCGAACACACATCATTCTGTACATATTTCTGTCATCGCTCTGACAGAATACTCACAGGAAACAGTTGTTTAAGTGCAAATGTAGCTTGTTTTGCCCCCTAAACTCTTTGCTAATCATATTAGTATTTATAGAGACTAACTGACCACGTTTTGCGTACGTGATTGTCAGTGCACGCTAACTCGCATGTGATGTTTACAACATCTAAACAATTTCCATTAGCACTCAAATGAATATTAATACAGAAACCTCTGCTGTCAATCTGATGGTAGCTGAACTTTTTCATGCCTGGTCGACCCAGTGATATGGCGTATCTCTCTTTAGTTCATCAACACTTCATCAGCCCCTCCTGTAAATGAAATCTTGAGTATGAAATATATAGACAATGCCAAACAGAAGGCGGCTGGTCGCTGAGGGCCGTCCAGAAGGACTGTGGGTGGCAGATTTATAAATTCAGTTATAATGTGTGACTTCAAAAATAAACAGCTTTTAACAGAGGACAATGGCTGTTTCATAACTGCAAGATGATGTGAGATGCTGTGAAGATGGAAAAAAATATATACATTTTATTGGTCTTATGAATTTATTTTATATTACTACAGGATGTACTACACCAAAATGTACTGTATAACAAATTTCAGTAACATTAGATTAGGGAACACATATTCACTTATTAACTAAGAGTTTTCCCTCAATAAACTCCTAATTTGCTGCTTACTGATAGTAAGTAAGGTTGTTGCTGTAGTAGTTATGTTTAGGTAATGGGTAGGGTTAAGGGATCTAGAACATGGTAATGCAGAATAAGGCTCTATAAGTTATTATGTGCTTTAAAATAACTAATAAACAGCCAATATGCTAGTAATATGCATGCTAATATACAGGTGTAGTAAATATGTGGGGTCCCTAATCTAAAGTGTTTGCCAAATTTCTATTCAAACACAAAAACAAAAAGAGTTGTAGATGATACATACTTCATTGCAACCTCTGACTGGTCCTGATGAGGTGATAATAATAACAGATAGCAAATTCTATACTATTATGTTACTTTAAAAAAAAACTTAAAAATCTAAAATGATACATTTTAAGTGAATTTATGCATCACAACATTACAATGTACAGTATAAAAATAAATATACTTTTGAAATTGGCTAAAGATGACATTTTTTACGTAAGCAAAGTAAATTTTACATATATTTTAAAGCATTAGATGATGGAAATATTATTGTAAAAATGGGGAAATCAGCATCCATAATTAAATATCCAACATCAAATAATAAAAAAAACACTGCAGTGCAATTTCAGTATATATAGTACCTGATAACACTTTTGTGTGTGTGTGTTGTGTTGGTGTGTGTGTGCATGCAAAAGTGGCACAACTGATCGCCCCATTGTATTTGTCAAAATGAGCATTGCAGGTTTTGTACCTGTTTGGATACCTGTTTAATATATTTAATATCATTGTGGATGCTGCAGGATGATTTTTTAATGAAGCTTCAGATTTAAAACGATGTTTGCCGGCTGAGCACTGAGAGAAGCTCTATGGGCCAGACTGCTGAGGGCCGGAGCTGGAGCCAGGAGATAAGACCGACTCCAGCCTCCTTGCTTTAGGGTACAGTGAAAGACCTGGTAACTTGACAACCACTATTCTGTTTGGCTGAGATCATATTGGCCTATTTCTCCTTTCTCAGACCTGACCCCTTTTTTTTCAGTTAATTCAACGTTTTTAACCGCTGCTGTGTCTCAATTACTCACGTCTTTTCCTGTTTTCATTTTTTTTCCCTAGAGGTTTATATATATATATAAAATATATATATATATATATATATATATATATATATACACATGTACAGTCTATATACAGTAGATATATAATATATAGTGGTTCAAAATTAGCCTACCAACTGCTGCTTCTGTCACTTTTTCTTTTGACAAGAAGTGCATTTATTCAGTCGCAGAACAACTGAGAACAGGAGACGTTTCAGCCCCGCGCTCCACTTCACTTCAGCGTCAGGCGCGAGTCACGCGAGCGTGGAAAAAAAAACGTCTCTTCAATTGCATGCACAAAGGGGCCGGCGAGCACTGTAGCCTGTATCCTTTCATATCAAAGCGCAAAATAACTGACCACGGCATTGCATGCACGTAGTTTAAGTCATGAAGTTACCAAAAAGGCGATTTAAAGCTGCCTTAAAACTGTGCATACATTTAATATATTATGTATGAGTCACATTTAAGAAAACATCTCTGAAATGGTTTTCAAAACTGTCCTGGAGCAGCCCAGCACGGTCTCACTCATCTAACACACCCGATTCAACTCGTCAGCTCATTAGTAGAGACTTTAAGACCTGAAGTGGGTCAGAACAGGTAAAAAGAGTCAGATCCACGTCACGTTCAGCAGCGGCAGCTCTTAAAGAAATAGCAGCCAAAACAAACTAATAACCAGCTGCTGTGATGTCTAATCAAAGGACAAAGATAAAAAAAATGAGGAAAAAAATAACTTTTATAGCTTTAAAGATTCATCTATATTTAATTTAGAATTTAGTGTTTGATAACTTCAATTTCATTTTCTGTATATTTCTGCTGAAGGGCACAGGTAGCTAAATATGACATTAGTTATAATGGGTTTATGTGAAGATTGTTTGAAGTTCACTTAAATTAGAAGTATTTTTTAAAGTCTAATAAATGTTAAAACTCTCAGTTATACTGTAATGTTGAATGGCTATAGGCAATGGTGACATATTAGGAGGGGGGGGGGGCGATTTGATAGAGAATCAGTATTGCTCTGGCATTAAGTCATAAAAAAACGATGCCATTAACCAATATTAAAATAGATGTCTTTCGTTGTTTGTACATTTAAATGGGAAGAGTGATGTGGCAATTATGCACAATACAAGGATATTAAAGAGCAGGTCATATGGGTTTTTGACAAATATTTTATAAAAAAACTTTTGCAGTTTATAATGTACACTGTAAAATCCAATAGTTTACCTTACTTAGATTTAATTAGTTAATTCTTAGACTTATTCAAGTCTTTACTTAGTTGTTATACTTACTAGGTTTTATTAAGTTACAGCTACATTCAAGGCATATAAATCAGTTTACTGCTTTGAATGACACTTATTTAAAATATTCAAGTAGCCACAAATGAACCAATGACATTAATAAACCAGTGAGAGGCAGCAGTGCACTAATATGTTGCTAATGTGCAACATAACAACAGAAGAAGAGGAAAAGAAAGAGTCTTAATAGACTTTTCACCCATTTCCTCCATGTCTGCAGTTATCTTTCACTAGTTGCATTCACTCGTTTCCCAAAGTCACCTTGAATGTTGAATTCTCAATACAACTGAAATATTTGAGAGAACATCACATAAGCTAACTTCATAAATTGATGCTGATTTTTCTAAAATGTTTTTTTTTTTAAACTCACCATTATAGTGATTAGCATTCCCTTTGGTAGGGTACTTGGAACTTGGTTTATGTTATTATAAATTTCTTCCTGTTAACGCGGCAATTCATCGTAAAGTCAGAGTTATCTGATTTTAAGGAAAGAAAAGTAATAAATAGGTTGCTTTTAGAAGGTGACCTATCTTCTAATTAAAGCATTAGTGTATTTTTAGTGTGTGTTTATTAATGAACTTTATCAAATTTTATTTTTCATAAATACCTTGAGATGCTTTTAATTGGGTTTATATAATCCTTAAATAGTGTGTGGTAATATGCTAAAGTCACACACAGACTTCAGCACGTGAATCACAACAATGGTAACAACTCAATTTCATTTATTTTCATTACTTGTGACAATAACCATTTTATTTGCTCTTTTGTTGTGCTACTACTGACACAAGACAGCAAATAAAATTGTCAAATAAAATCAACAACTGTAAAACAAAGCAACTGCATAATTTATTCATACCGCAATGCACTCTGGGAGTCAGTGAGTAGCTATACTAAGTCATGAGTAAACCTAAATGAAAGGATCAAGTACCCCCTACAGTTCTTTTTTAGTTACTAGAACTCTCGTGTAAGTAAACTATACTAACTAAGCATCTGTCAGTACAACATACTATTCCTATTTCACTTTAATTAGTTTTTTCAAGGCAATCGGTTTGCATGCTTTTTTTAAGTAAGCCCAACTAATTGGATTTACAGGGGTAGGTATCCTTAAATGAAAACAATCTGCAAAGTTCTTAATCAAAAAAAGTGCATGATAAATAAAGAAATTGTCTCTCAAAAGAAAGAGTCGACACTGAACCGCCTTAACGAGTCGTTATATTTTCGAATCTTCTGCCTGTTACCGATATACGTCACTGGGTAACACATTTGCATAATCCCCGCCTGCCCGCGAAATACGAACAGAGTCTGACCTGCCCACAAACACTTCCACTAGTTTGTGTGTTTACATCATGTTGAGAAGACGCTGTGTTCAAGGATACCACAGAAATACTATTTGAACCTTTTGTTGTGTGCTCGTGATTTTACCAAGGACTGCTTCTATAATCTTGGCTTTTATCTTCGTTGGCTACTTCTATCTTCTTAATTTTGACAAAAGCTCTCCAAACCACAACCTGTAAGTACGATTGATACGTTAGGTGTACATTTTCAATTGAGTGCTCAAAATATCAAGTTTTGTGCTAATGTGATGTATACCTAGTGCAGCTTTAAGTTTCCAGGTAAATCGCGATATTACTGTCTTACTGAAGTAGTTCTGATAATTCACTGTGAACCCACTATTTCCTAAGAATGTGTCGATTAATGTAGACTGACGTTGTTCTAATCACTTTGTTTAATAATAAAAAATGTAGTGTAGCACACGGACTTTATAATCATTGTCAAATTGGCTGTTATTTGCGGACACTGGCAATTATAGGGTTAAGAGGGTGGTGCGCATGTGATACAGCTGTTCTGCGTTCTGATTAGAAGTTGAGACAAAGTTAAGAGTGTCTTTTGTCTGTCGTTCTTCAAACATTACAGTAGACATATTTGGGTTTACAAACTGTATTGTTTCATCAATTAGTCACATTAGCACTTGGCTAACGTATCCACCATTATTGTTTCAAGTGTTAAAAGTTTAGCAGCTAAACTTTAGCTGTGAGCACGATTCGCTTGCATAAATGTTTTTGTATTTTATGCCATTATTTTAAAAACGGATTGGAGCACTATATTATTGTATTATGCAAAGGTGCTTTGTCAATGGTAGCACTCGCTAACTTGCTCAAGGACTCCTCCCTGTGCCAATCACAGCAGGCCTGGACAGCTGACCAATCAGTACGATTAATCGTGAGTAATTAGTGATTGATTAATCGCGAGTAATCGAGATGACAACACTATATATATTATATATATATTTATACATACATAAACACTTGTAAGGTTCTTCAAAATAAGGACAATCACCGCCAAGGTACTGTCCAAAAACTAACTAATATGTTTTTCTTTTCTTTTAAGTGTTAGTTCCACAGTCTGGATGATTTGGGGTGCAATGTCATCTGCTGGTGCCGGTCCATTGTGTTTTTTGAAAACCAAAGTCACTGCACCAGTTTACCAAGAAATTTTGGAGCATTTTCATTCTTCCTTCTGCTGACCAGCTTTTTGAGGATGCTGATTTAATTTTCCAGCAGGACTTGGCACCTGCCCACACTGCCAAAAGAACCAAAAAGTTGGTTAAATGACCATGGTGTGTTGGTGTGCTTGACTGGCTAGCAAACCCACCAGACCTGAACCCCATAGAGAATCTGTAGGGTATTGTCAAGAGGAAAATGAGACCAAAAAATGCAGATGAGCTGAGGCCACTGTCAAAGAAACCTGGGCTAACACATACCACCTCAGCAGTGCCACAAACAGATCACCTCCATGCCACGCCGAATTGAAACAGTAATTAAAGCAAAAGGAGCCCCAACCAAGCATTGAGTACATGTACAGTAAACTAACATACTTTCCAAAATGCCAACAATTCACTAAAAATGTTTTTAATTGGTCTTATGAAGTATTCTAATTTGTTGAGATAGTGAAGTGGTGGGTTTTTGTTAAATGTGAGCAAAAATCATCACAATTAAAATAACCAAAAAGACAGACTCTTAAACTACTTCTGTCTGTGTGCATTTAATTTATTTAATACACTAGTTTCACAATGTGAGTTGAATTACTGAAATAAATTAAAACTTTTTTCCATGACATTCTAATTTATTGAGATGCACCTGTATATACAGTGTATATATATCTCCATGGGAGCAGAGAATTCAACCTAAGGCCCTCTGTTTCTTGTTAAAGACAACATAAAAGCAAAATTTACTTTTTACTTTCTTAATGAAAATGTTGCTGCTCTTATTGTGCATGATTCATTAGTGCATGTTACTTTAAAGAACAAAAATGCTTGCTTTCATAAAGTTTCATCAAAATTTAATAACTTTTTCTGCTGATATAACTAAGGGGTATTGGGAAAAATAATATAAGAAAGTATTATAGCTCCTCTGTGGAATACTTGATTCTGATTGGTCAATCACAGTGTTCTATAGTCAAATATTTTAGAATAATGAACGTTTAACTGTTTAATTGACCATTGCCCCAGGCAACAAATGATCTACATAGCTGTGCTAGTTTTTTCTATCATATTATTCCATGGTCTCTTTTAAAACAAAACAAAACAAAATAAATCATTTTCATTCTGTTTCATTCTGAGATTTTTTTATATCCAAGCTACTTACTTTTTTATATAATTAAAGTGAATGGTGATTTAATGTTAATGTTTTGTCTGTTTTAAAACTTCATAGTTTATAAACATTTAATTTTGTGTTCCATGGAAGAAATTGAAGTTATACAGAGTGAGAAAATTATGAACTAATATTTTGCTGTGAATTATCCCGTTAATGTATGGTCCATTTATGTGTTTATATTGTACTGGTTGTAGAAAATATTTTTAACAATCTAAAGCTACCCTGATTGCGAAGTTCAAAAATAAAATAAAATGTATCAATTTGTTCACCTTTTTTTTGTGATAATGACTGACTGACTGTACATCCTCACATATTATAGCTTAACATCGACAAGTCCAATAAAGTTATGATTATTAGAAATCCACCACTGAATATTTTATTTCATATGGTAACATATGAAACTTTCATTCACTTACTGACTTGCTTCTTCGCCAAATTCTCACATTCACTTTTGCTCTTTCCCAGAAATATTCCCTGGCAAACTATTTAGAAAAACCAGAGCGGTGACTCAAGTCTCCCATCCACATCAATCACAAACGTTCACTCTAACCTTAGCATGATCCATTAAACCATCGTTACTCAACATTCAAATCAAAACAGATGTTCCCCTCTAAAATCTAACATTACAGTAAATAAATAAAGAAACAGAGGATGACAAAAACAGAGACCTATTTTTCACATTGCCAGAGCCTATTCGATGTCATATTATGGTTAGATGTTATGGCTGGAAGCTATGCCTTTTATCTAATCAGGGCATAGATTTTCCTCTCTTTTCCACCTCGGAGATAACCCGATTACACGGTAACACTGTCTCTGAATCAGTTTAGCAGCTGCCCTGTGGTTGAGCACACAGATCTGTATGCAGCGGTGACAGGTAGAGCTAAAATGCTGCTAAACTTATATGGAATATATAAAGAATTATTTGCCCTACAAGACAGCGGTATCACCAATATAAAATAACATTTAATGGGATTTACCTAAGTAGAGCAAGTTCCTAAATCAACTTTTTTTTTTAATCTTTATTTCATGGGGTCCCTGATAAAATGTCAATTTTTATAATGTTATGCTTGATTAAAAACCCATAAAATCAAAACAAGAGTGATGTGGCCTTTAGTCCATATTTACTAACTTTAATGCTAGTCTACATGCTAGTGTGCTCCTAAAATTAAAAAAATAAATAAAAAATGCACTACACAGATTTTGTCCAATCTCTCTAGTAAGAGAATGTACTGCCCACGATACCATTACAATCAAATAGCAAGTAGTATCATATTCATGGCTGTGACTTGGCAATTAGAAAATGACAAGCCTGTCAATATGTCCTGCCAAACTTCCTGTTTCAGTAAAAAAAAAAAAAGTTCACATCTGTATTGGTCAAGCCATTTCATGTGATCTTGAATGTATTATGGTAACAAATAAAAAATGTTCCACTTACATAAATGATATTGTGCATACAAATAAAATAGAAGTAATTGCAAAAATAAGAGTTTATAATCATATTTTAATTAAATAAAGGTGTATTTTTTAAATAAAATTGTCAGACTACCTTATGAAAAACACGACAATAAAAAATGAAGCACGGTAAACAACAAAAGTAAGCGTGCAGAGCTAGTGTTCAAAAAGTTAGAACATGCTGTAGAGCCAAATCCTGAAAACACTAACAGAGCAGTGCGTTTGTTTTAAGCAGAACAGCATGACAAAAGACAGTTAAATCCCACTAAGGAACTGCTATCTATGTCAGGTTGTTTCTATTAGTATTAGCACTCCAAAAAGACTTTCTGACTCTCTCTTACAGACACAGATATAAATCAACTGAAATGAGAGAGATAAACAAGGATTAAAACGAAAACACACACACAAGTGTTTTATGGGTTAGTTTTAAACAAACATTAAATCTTTCCTCTGACGTTGATTTGAAGAGCTGTTTAACATCTATATGACATCCATTCAGATGTGATGGTGTTTTGCATCTTTCATCATATCTAAACAATCTACTCGTGACATAAAACTGCTGCAATGAAAAACTAACAACTGAAATCTGGGAAATGTGATTTTTTTTTTCAGATTACTGTCAAGCAAATGCTCTTTTCAGCTAGGAGTGATGCACACTTTAAAGCACAACGTTTGGCACTTGATTTATGTTATCTAAGAAAGAAATCTGTGTAATCAGTTTGACATGCACAGATTATCACAAAATCTTCAATGTGATTCCGTCTCTTTCATCTTTTCAAGCATGCACGTTATGGTGAATTTTAATGTGTTTACATGTGTATCTATCGGTTACATGCACGTGGATGTTTGCTTAGCAGAGCGCGTATGTTTTTGCGTGTGTCTGTGCGTTCGAGAGGGAGATCCAAGCATGCGTATGTGTCTGTATTTCTAACAGTAAAACAGTAGGGTTTCACATTCCTGTCCGACATAACTTAAGACAAGCAGACACGGAAGAAAACGCCTATAAAACTCTCTCAGCCTCTTCTCCTCCATCTGTTTTGTTTTCCTTCCATCTCTCCTTTTTGATGAGCTGGGTCTTCAGTCCCCCCAATAAAATCCCATTAGTTCTTAATGAAGTCGAGCTCGCTGCCTCGCGCCTTCACCTCATTTAGCACAATTGTCTGGCAGCCATTAGCACGGAGGCAATTACAGCCGAACGGCGAGAGTAATTGGAAATGCCGACAGGGACCCCAAGAAAACGGGAATAAATAAATAAAAATATTCAAACTAATAAGCCTCCATTGGGTTGGTGGGGGCTGCTAGGCTAAATCAACATAATGCTAATCGAGGCTGATGAGGAACAGACTCGGGGTGAAGGCCAGGGGTGGTGGAGATGATGATGATGATGAGGATGATGAGGTTGAGACTGTTATAGAGAAAGCGCCCCCCCCACAAAGAATCATACTAATCAACTGCTCAATGACACAAGGTACTGTACTGTTAATGCCCATGTAAACTGATTCTACACGGGAAAAATATCAATATCCATGAAATCAAAATGGACCACATTTCAATAAGCGTCCCAAGCCCAAATGTACACAATTTATCAGAAAAATAGTATAAATCACAAAAGTAATATTAATAGATAAAATAAAGTGCTGCCTTACATGATGTTTGGCACAGAAGTAACGAAGTTAAATGTTTTGCAAATGCTCTTTCTGCTGCCATAATAATAATAAATTAACAACATTAATAATAATAAATAATGCAGGATTCAAACAACTTTTCACCAATACATTTCCATGACTGTTTTTCATGTTTTTCCACAGTATTTTACTAATAAAGTACAATTACTAACTGATTAAATATTTTATATCTAAGCATAGCTTGAAAAATATATATTCATTCTAATAATGTCCATGGCTTTTTCATGAATTTTAGATTATATGTATTACAATGCCTTTTCCAGGATCCGAAATTACAATTCTAAAATTCCATGATATTTTTTTCATGACTATGGAAACCCGGATAATACATTTTTAGTATTTGAATCTGCTGAAATGAAATGTTTTCTATGATTTGAAGTCAACTGACAGGATGATTTTAGTTCAATGTACCTTCATGATGCCAAAAACACATTTAAAGGCAATATGAAACTGTAATGTGGCATAAATAATGTAGGTGAGACTTTGATTATGAAAACATTAAGCTATAATATTATTAGTTAGTATAATTTTGCCACAGCCTTGACTATTTCAACAGCAAACTGATTGCAGACATGGAGAAAGTGATTACATTTTAAAGAAAAAATAATTAAGACTACAATACATTTTTTCTGTGCTCTGATGCATTGTGCATGACTTGTTTTGATTTCATGTTTGAAATAGAGCTTACTGGAAATAACATAATTCAGTCTACATCAAATAAACAACGGTAACATTCCATGCAAAGGACACTTTGTCAAGTCAGTCCTTGAATAATGAACAGCCACACGGTGATCTAGGTGTTGTTGTGTGTGGCCTGCTGGTGCCAGAAGTCAGGACATCTCCCTTGACTACTCACCCTACTTACTCACATCAAACTGGGCAACTGGTGGCAGAAACCTGATCAGAGGGGGTAAAATCAGAGGGCACTTTTCACACGAACTGGGCAGACTGCCCAACGGTACACAGGCGGGGGCAAAGAATAGGGTCTGGTTGGAATGGTGTGTGCCTGTGATGTGTGTGTGAAGGCACTAGCTTTCTGGAGTCGGCATGGGAAACAGAAGGTCGAGTCCCACAATGGTCTCCCATGGGCCATCAACAATACCAGCTCAATGACCACAGTCAAGAATACTCTCAAGGCCTTTTATTCACAGAGTTCAATGGACCAGACACACCCAGCGGCACTTTCCTACACAAAACAAGATCATTGCACACTCACACATACATACATATTCATACAACCTTATATAAATGACAATATTGGTTCTATAAAAGAGGCTTTCAGTCGTGGATCTGTCTAGAATCACTACTATTTCACAGTGTTGGGGACGCCACATTAAAACCTAGCCATAAAAGTTAACCATAATTCAAATTAGTAAATTTGGATAACTTCTTTCATAAATAAATAAATAGCATATTAATATAATGAAATAGTACATAATAGTATTTTGTAAAATTATACACAATATAATACAATGCTCCCTCTATACAGATTCATTTAGTCAAATGAATCTGTGGATTTTTTTTTAACTGACTCATTTAAATGACTCATCCAAGTGAATCAGTTTATTTAAAGTTAGTTTTAGTTTGTAGGTTGCATTTAAAGTATTGTACTTTTATTTGTGTTTTAGTTTGTATTTAAATGAATTTTCTAAGTTAACCATTTCATTAAAAAGAATCAGACTTCAAAGATTCATTTTAGTTGAGTGTGAAATCTTTACACACAAAAAAGCACTGTTTTACCCCATTTGTTGGAAAAAGTGGCTTGTTAATAAAAAAGTGAATCAGTTTTCAAGGTAGCTGAGCTTCTGTTATGCTACTACAAAGTTAATAGTATTGCTACATTTATTTGGTTGCTCCCCAACACTCCTCCCAGTTAAGATTTGACAAAGTACACTAAGGTAATTCACTTCATCTTAGCTGTAATATGAGACCTGAGGAACTAGTCTTGATCATTTGAGAAGGTAAAAAACAAGGTGAAAAGACATTAAGCAAAGCATGATGAGTGAAGCACAGGGCTGCTACCGCAAAAATGAAAAGATGCAGGCTCCTTCCATTTCTCTTGAGCTGTGCTTTCGCTCCAAAAATGTTTATTTGTCTAAAAAGATCTACAAACAATCACTTCACTCGACAGGAGAGAGAGCTTTCCAGTCAGGAGGAGATTTAATTAGGGAAATCTCATTAGGTTTAACAAAATTAAGCGTAAAACAATCCTCGGCAGGGCTCCGAGTGCGAGAGGGAGAGAAAGAAAGGGGGAATTTGGGGTTATGAGCGATTAGAATCAGGAGGATATTGAGATAGTCACTTCCATGCTGCTGTGGGGAAAATGGCTCTAGATACCCAGCTGCTTTCACACTCAATTAAAGAGACTTGCCTGGCTTTTACCCCCTCTGAAAAGCAAAGTGTTAACCCTTCCACATATTGCCGCTCATACAAATGTGTCCCTCATACTCGCTGTCTCTCACTCATGCACAACGTAATTTCACCCTGAGCCCACGAACCATTAAAGACACAAATTGTGTTTTCGAACAAATTCACACTCTATAAGGACATAACAAAAAGTGCTATTAAAGTGAGGAAACAAACTCTTAAACAACACAGCCGGGGTGATTGCAGGCGAACAGCAAGTGTTGGAAAATTCATTTCAAAATTCATCTGTAAAGGCCCAATTCAGACTAAACCAGCAAGGAATAACTCAACGACTCCAGAAGAGCAATATCACTGCAGAGAAATCACAGGTTTGTATATTCTAGGCAGCTAGATAGGTGATACTGCATATTTATCAGCCATCTTCAAAATGTGGAAACAACCTTGGTTTACTTTTCTCACATTAAAATGGAAGAAAATAATCTGGTGACAAGCATGGCTCTGTTCCAACACCTAGTGAGTTGTCCAGTGCCTGCTGCCTACATAGGCAGCTGCTAGCATCCTAAAATGAAACTGAACCTTCTAAATGGTGAACTGAGAATACAAAATGAGGCAGCAACTCTAAACAAGTGCCATTGCACAAAATAGCATTTTTCACATTAAGTGCATGGTTTACAATTCATTTCTATGGAGTCTGTTGTTAGCATGTTGCTAAGCTAACTCTAATAATAACTCTAAGCATAAAATATTAACAGCTCAGACAAACATTTGAGTAAAATAGTAATTTTGTATTTAGATTTAAGTACTTTGTACTTTCCAGTATTAAAATAGTAGAATTATGAATTAATGAATTAATGAATATCTATCTATCTAGAATATCTGATCGAATAATAGAATGAACGGATGATAGAATGGACTCAGCATGTGTGTCTTTGAATGAACATGGAAGTGTTGATTTAGGAACTTACAGTTTGCTTGTTCTCAGCATCGGAGCATCTGATGTTGGAGTCGAATGACAATGAATGGAGAACGAACTGTAAAACAAATGACAGAACAAACAATTGAAAAAAATAATATAATAAACAAAATAATGATAGAACAAACAATTGATAGAACATTAGAACAAATGAACGATAGAATGAGAAAAGATTGGTCTATAGAATGATATAAAATGATATCTAAAACAAACAACAGAACAATTGAATGCTAGATAGAATGACAGAATGATAGAACAATAGATAGAAAGATAGATAGATAGAAATAGTCAGATGAAAGAAAGAAAGAAAGATCACTAGATGATGAGATAGATCGATAGATAGATAGACGTCGCAGATAGTAGTAGATAGAAAGATAGAGAGATAGTAGATAGATAGATAGATAGACTACCAGAGGGGGTGGGTCAAAACAAACAGTGCTATTTTTTAGTAGAAGATAGCCCGACAGACGACAGATAGGTAGATAGATAGAATTTTTAGATAGAGAATTTTTAAGAGAATTTTACCCAACCTTGATCTTAGATCACTACATACAACAGCCTTTGCATCAGGGGCATGTCTATGATGACTTAAAATACTGCCTACATAGGCAGCTCACTAGCTTTTAGAACAGAGCATGTGTGTTTTTGAATGAATATTTAAGTGTTGATTTAGGAACTTACAGTTTGCTTGTTCTCAGCATCGGAGCATCTGATGTTGGAGTCAGTCTGACAGCACACTGCCTTCCAGACAGTCTACAACACAAGAAGAGAAACCTTCTGAGTACAGTTACATCTAATGGTCTGTGCACTAATAGCAAACCTGAGATCATTACTCCAGCGGCATTACAGCGAAACTTGTAAAATGGCCAGAAATGTTGATTTAGGTTTAAGCAGCACTGCATTTTGAGAATGGGGATCATTTTATTGACGCTGCGTGATACCAGTGGGCCTTCTGACCCCACAATTTGAAAAGCAATTTGATATTTTGCGTGAAAGTATAGGTGTGTGTCCTGCTGTTCTGGCTTAATAGAGGCTGTATGTGCATGTGTGTGTCTGTGTGAGCTTGGATAGGTGGGCAAACAAAGATAAAGACAAGGGCGGGAATGGCAGCAATGGCGGCCAGCCCCCCCACACTTCAATCCGTCAGTATAAGTTTGTGTGAAACCTTTCTCGGGTTTCTTCCAAACTACAAAGAAAACATTTTAGGGTTCTGTAATCCCTCCCGCAGCCTCTCAAAGCCCCAGAGCCCTCCACACACATCCATACAGTCCGCAGTCCACCTCCCTCTTCCCCGCACAAGACCTAATCTGCCTTCCTGTTGACGTCAAAGTGAATTAGAGCAAGGAGAGCGCAGCAGCTCCCCCCGGGGGGCTGGAGAGCTAATCATGCTGTTCCTCACTGGCCTCAGAGGAAGCATTAGCGTTCCTGTTGCAGCAGACCACCTCATCTACAGTGCAGGGCCCCTTTACAAACAACCAGGACATCAAGCACACACATGAAAAGCTTATTTACAGAAACACACACTAATAGGTCCCTCATACACACCACAGTAGCCTCCAAACAGAGCCAGGTGAACAGAAGATTGCTGGGTTTGCCCTTCCCATCCCTCATTCCAACAGTCAGAGAAAGTTGAAATTCTCCACACCGACCTTCTGCACTCCCTCCAGCCACTCTGAATAATGATCCACATAGCGAAGGAGACTTTACACTTTAGACTGTGTGACTGACCTGATTCCTGCTGAGATGACTGTGGCTTGGCTCTCTTATGTCTGATGGTCTGATTCAGTGTTATTTTAGATTATTCCTACTATTTTAGTATTTATTCATTTTTTTATATATTTTTTTATATTTTCAGATTCATTTTAGTTTTTGTTTACATTTTGGTATTTGTTTTGTCGTGTTGTTGTTTTTGTTTTTACGTTCTAACAGCTTCATTTATTTTATTTCAGTTTTCGTATTTAGCACTTTACCTTAAGGGTGTTCACACCAGGTAAATACAAACTATAACATTTTAATGACCAGTCTAATTCCTGTGCGAATAGGGAAGTCCACACCACAACTATAACAATAATGACACAGAGGAACTATATAGTTGGAGTCACAAAGTGATCTGACGATCGATAAAAATAAATAAAAAACACCTTGACAGCCATTCTGTCTGACTTTAACAAGCTTGATTATTTAAAGCAACAGATGATCACAGATCACTGCAGCACGCTTATAATAAATAGCATGTTATCGTGCGTTGATGTGGATGCTAATATAGTTCTATTTATAGTTGGCATTCTTGGTGTAAACAGGCCTTTAAACTTATTTCATTTCAGTTAGTTCACAAGGCAACATTTCTAGTTTTTTTCCCCATCTAATATTTATATTTTATTCAGCTTCATTTAAAAATTATTTGAATCATTTTACTTATATTTAAAATAACAACGGTGGTTGTATTTTTTTCACATAACACAAGGGAGGCTATTTGTGACTGTAAGTAAAAAAGCTTTAGCACAAATTTTAAAATCGCATGCTGAGTTTACTACAAGCATTGATATCGCACCCTGGCACGGTCCATGGTTGAATGGCAGCGCTTATGTGCATACAAATTTGGGGGGTCCAGTCAAGGTGATCAACATTAAACTGGTTAGCATAGGTGTGTGAGTAATTGTTGGTTAATACCATAACTACACCAAAAAGCATCTTTTTTTTCTAACAGCGCCTGTTTACACCAACATGAACGTACAACACACCTAGAATATAGCCTTTAGCCATATTCTAACAAAACTTACTACATTTTATTATATTATAGTTTAGATGTTTTACCAGGGCCTGATTGCTTTTTGGATGAAGAAAACAATTGGCACTGATGAATGTCAATGCTAATAGATTGCTTTCTCCAGTGTTATATTAGATCCTCTTGTCTATTCAGTCTTGACTGTCCTATTAAAATAAATATGACTACACAGTCTACTACAGTCATTATATCAACACATTTTAAACACTGTCTATAACGCATCTTAAAATCCTCTTGATTTTGACCCAAGAAATGCAAGGTTTATGTGGTAATTACCCACAATGCCTTGCCAGTAACAACCCCCCAGCTGCTCAAAGACTGAAAACAACATTTGCTGCTGAGGTTTTAGAACTTCCTGTTACTATGACAACCATGGAACAATTCATATTCAATGTGTCTCTCCTCTAATAAAGTGTGTAACATTAGGGCGTAATTGTGTTTCTGTGCAATATATGAAAAAGCCCTTTGCAGTGAGAAATGCCTGATAGCAGTTGTCAAAAACATCTGGAAGAATGACAGACTCTGTCTGACTTGACATCACCTAGTAACCTTTAAATATGGATGGCAAGCACAACTAACCACAGTGTCAAAAACAGTCCAACTCTTTAAATACATGTGATGCATATAAACTATCAATAGCTTTAAAAGGCATCATGGTGGAGAGTCTGTCTCTTTAATATCAATTATAGTAACTTACAGAAGTGCGGCAAGACCAAGGAGGTTGAGTGAAATGAAAGCAGAATTCCTGGGCATTAGAAAGGATTTAGCGGACAATAGCAGGTATTCCCACTAGTGTAACTAGACTCTACTTGGCGTCATGAGAGGCTTAAACTTCACATTAAACCAGTGTGCAGCTGACACAGGAGGCCACGTTAGACACAACAAGAGGAATATGAAGCAACACGCAGACGCATTAAGCTTATATATACACACTGAGAACAAAAAAACCGCACATGCTGCATGAAGCAAAAGTTTATTTTGTTACCTTTCAGACTGACGACCAAACTCACAAAACAATATTAGCGCTTAATGAAGTAATGCTGTGCTCTCCATGTCGAAACATCACTTTCCCACTCTGCATGCATAGCACAGTTTGCTTGATCTAAATCTTGGAATATTTGCTGCAGTCTTCTCTACATTAGTGAGCTTCAGAAATCCAAACAGGAAAAAGACTTAACTGCTAAAAATACCTCCAGGCGTAGCAATGAGACAGGTAGATCCAGGCTCTTATCCGAAACACATCCTTATAAATCTTTTAAATGGCACAGCACCTCACCATGAAATTTTTATTTTCCTCAGACTTTCAGAGAAGAGTTTATGGGAACTTTAAAACATGTAATGCCGCCGACTTCGGAATGGCAGAATCTGTAATGATGACACATTATTATAAAGCTGATGATGTCACAGTTGCACTAGATTGCATCATAACGACCATATTTTAATAAATTAATGTAAACTGGTTGTTTAGAAATACTGAATTAAAAACTTGGGGTCAGTAAGATTTTATTAATGTTTTTGAAAGAAGTCTCTCATGATCACCAAGCCTTCATTTATTTGGTCAAATATACAGTAAAAACAGTAATATTGTGAAATAAATGTGTCCTACTTATATATATTTTAAAATGTCATTTATTCCTGTGATGGCAAAGCTGAATTTTCAGCAGCCATTACTCCAGTCATCAGTGTCACACGATCCTTTAGAAATCATTCGAATATGCTGATTTTCTGGTCAGCATATTAGAATATTAGAAAATATTTTTATTATCAATCTTGAAAACAGTTCTGTTCCTTATTATGCTGGAGCATTGAGGGTTGCTAGGGTGGTTGCTATGGAGTGCTAGGTTAAAATAATAATAATAAAAAGTCCCTATTCTCTTTGATATACTAGTCTCTAGATATGGCTCAAATCCATCCTTCAAATGTAAGTCTATGAGATTACCAAAATCCAAATCTCTTGGTAAATATTATAAATGAACATTATTATTATTAAAACTAGCATGACAAAAGCTGATGGTCACCTTGCTGTGTGGAATATCCATGCCTGAGCTCATATGCTGTTTCGTTTCTCTCTGCTCAGCGGAACTCTTTGGCCCTCAGCCAAACTCCAGCTCCCATCTGCCCAAACCCAGACACTCTGTGAGGCCTGCAGCTCGTTCTGCTTCCTGTCCTGGGACTTCAGGAATGAGAGCTGGGACACGGGAGAGTCAGACACTAAGCTTTCAGCAGATTCCCTAGCTTAAGATGACTTTCATGAGTCTGTCGCATACACACAAGATGAGACCAGTGGTGTATTGTAACAAATGAATAATACTTTGTTACAGTACTTAAGTATTTTTGGGAGTATCTATACTTTACTTGAGTTTTTATATTTCAAACAACTTCTACTTTTACTCCGATACATTTCCCAGAACCATATTCGTTACTTACTACAAAATAGAAGTCAGAAGAACACGGACTGCAGGAAAGCAGGTTTGATGAATCAGTGGTCTGGCGTTTGCAAGTTAGACTCCTAAAACAACATGTTTGCTCACGTGCAAACAAGCGCGCGCAAAACCGCAGATGATTCATTTTCCACTCAAGTAAGGCTGGGGTGTGCGGTATACAGTATATCTGCGATAATATGGTAAGTTTTGTTGTAATGATGTGCGATCGGACATTATCAAATAGGCTATATCACCAAATCACACACAAAGTGCACACACGTTGATTTATTAGTTTATTAAAACTCAAAATTCAAGGCATTCTAAATTATAGACGGCAAAAAAATGCTTCTGTATGCTTTTTATATTTATATAATTTAATATACAGTAGTTAACTTCAGACAAAGAGTACTTTTCTGCAGATTTCAGCATGAACAAATTTAATAATCATTTTATACAAGTTCAGTAAAGCAATAAGTGACTTACATTTAGACATAAGATGCGTGTTTTGCTCAATTTTGCTAATGAAAAAATAATTCCTAACCAAAGATCACAGCAGTGGTTTGCATCTCAGCGCCAAATGGTGTTATTATGAATGAATCAGCTTTTTGAACGAATCGGTTTAATAAATTGATTTCAGGGATTCACCTAACAGTCAAGATTTTTCTGAATGAATCAGCCGTTTGAATGAATCGGTCATTAACAGTCACTTGCTGACACCTACTGGCGGTTTTAATTTCACATTTCGACTGTTTTTTTCATGTTTTAAATTATTTCAAATATCAGTATTCTATGTTTTATGTTAAAAACAAAACATTAGACCTATTCTTGTAATTGCAGTTTAAATGCATCCATGTCCCCTTTGTGATACATAAACTGTGTAAATACATGTAAATGCTATGTCAGATGCAGATTCCAGAAATGTTTTCTTATGTTGGAATGAAAGACACTAAGTACCGGATGAAGTGCTTCTTATTCTTACCCAAAAATACAAAATGGAAGAGTTAAAACTGAACACAACCTTGCTACTCAAGCCATGTATGAAATTTTTATATATATATATTTATTTGCTTATTTTACATTTTGCATTTACTTGTACTCTTACTTAAGTACGTTTAAGATTAAAAAAAAATACTTTTCATACTACGATTTATTGTCAAGTACAATAAATATCACATACTTTAAGAATTTTACTCAAGTAATATTCTAAACGGTGACTTCAACTTCTACCAAAGTCATTTTCTGGTAAGATATCTGTACTCTTACTTGAGTATGGCTTTCAGGTACTTTATACACCACTGGATGCAGACACACACGTACAGGCTCATGGAAACACATATGTGCAGTCTAAGGCCAGAAAATCAAGTAAGCAAATACCAGTACTAATGCATTATAGTGTGCACTACTATTGTACATACAAGAGTCCTTGCATTACTGAGGCAGTAACAAACTTCAATAATCTGTTGATACTATTACACCAGATGTGTTAGTCCCTTATACTCAGTGGCAAAATTGGTATGCACCAGGGATGCTCGTTTTTCGTGGTACCAAGGCATACAAGCTACTTTTAATTTATGCTGTTGGCAGATGCTTTATCCCAAAGCGGCCCGCCTTTCAAGAGCATCCACATTTTATCAGTTCTTGCTTTCCCTGGGAATTAAACAAGGCACTGGCATTGCTAGCACCATGCTTTACCCGTTTGCGTAAATATCCACATTTCCTGACTGTTAAAAATAAATATCAGAACAAAAAAAAAAAAAAACTCCTAAAAAATAAAACTGACGCATAGAAAAATTAAACGTTAAATCCAAAATATAAAAAAGTTGAAATATAATCATATGTGTATAATATATAAAATTTAAGTATCATAACTCAAACCTGTTGTTAAGATTCGTATGTTTCACTCTTTCACATCAAAAAATCTGCAATAAAATAAAGCAATCAAAATAAAATAAAATACAAACCTTTACCAAATAAAATAAAAAATAAAATAAAATACAAACTTTTACTAACTTGCTGAGTAAAACGATCTTCACGCTGTTTCTCACCCTGGCAGTAGCTCAGTTTTCTAAAAAAAAAAACAAACAAACAAACAAAAAAACACTGACAGCCGATTAGACAGTTGGCCAATTCCCGCTACAGCGATTCTTGTGGTGACATTGACAATGCAACGGCTACGTTGTTCATTGTGTTTTAACACATTTCAGAAACAAAATCCTTCCACCATAATAACAATTATGTCAGCCAGTCACTGTTCAACTACGGTAGTTTGGCTGATCTTTAATTAGATTTTATTAGTCTATGTTACCATTTACCAGGTTTTCCACTGCCAGTGAAGTCGTATTATACACTTTCATAAGACTGGCAGGTTTAGGAAGGACAGTGAGGAATTCCCCTACCCTATACGTATTCACCATGACCTCTCACTCTGTTTTTCCACCCTCCTTTTCTAATGGGAAGGACAAGGTTAACTCTTTCGCTCTTGCTCAGGCCAGTTGTGTTTATTGCTAAAGTCAGCTGAGCTAAAAAGTGTGACGAGCTGTATTAAGTGTCTATAGTGGTTTTTAAATACCTCTGGAGCACATATGACCAGCAGAATGGTGGACTGCGACATGACAGAGATATAAAAGGCAGGTGTGCACCATACTTTGCATTACTGCCACCTTCTGCGCATTGCTTCGCACTTCTGTTCCAAATCCGGCAAGGATGTATTAGCCACCTGGGTGCACGGGCCCAACTTCTCTACCTAACGATGAGGGCATTCGCTGTCCTAGCTCTTACCAAAAACTTGTGTCATCATACCCCGGCTATGGCAGAGCGCCACATTCATGCGTCTACATTTCCCTCACACTCTGGAGCAGCAGCTGTTTATGTTTCACTTTTAGCTCAGAGCTGTCATCAGTCCTTTCTGAAGGGCAACGCTATAAAGTTCTAACAGTCAGGGAGCACAAGATTGTTTTCCACACAGTTGTGGTCAATAAATGGCTGATGCATCGCTGATCAGTCTCCTGGCTGTTATCTCACCCAGTGTTTGCGGGCTCGCATTAATATCATCCCCCGTATGGCAAGTGATGATTTCTCCAAAGACCATCCATTTCTAGAGTTTCACACAAAGCGGGGCACAATTTCATCTGCTATATTTATCTCCCTCTACGTTTTCAATTGAATAGTCACCAGAAGTCTCACGGCTAGCAGCTGGAGAAAACTGAAGTACAGGAGTCTGTCCGTAAGATCATCAGCTAGTCAATTCAGTAAGGTCACCTACACAGCAGAGTTTACACTGCAACAGAGAATGCTGAAGATCCATTTATTTCAATGGGGAAGGTGCATTGCAAACAAAAAGTGGAAAAATATGATGGCTTTAATTAATTAATATAAATAATATAATATAATATAATATATGTGTGTGTTTTATTAACATTAATGTAATCTATATAGATAGCATGTTATTTCTTACTCATATTTAATTACGAGTGTACTCACATTGTAAGCTCAATAAAAAAATTATTGATTTGATCGTTTGCCTGCTGATACCATTAATGATAATTCACAAGGATTCAGGTATAAATCCAAATGCACATAAAAACTGTCCAAGTTTGGTTTTGATGCAGGTGTACTGGAGTCTTGTGATGAGGGATGTGGGCCGGCTATCATAGCGAATACATAAGACCAAAACGGTAGGGAAACAGTACAGTAATTTGCTAATTTATTGTGAAGTAACTGCTTTGGGAATAAAAGATTGTTTAATGTTCAGAGATATTTCCAAACACTAAAGCCAGAACACACTCAGTTTGCAACCTTTTATATGTTTACACTCCACTTGAAAGGAAACAACTTTATGCATTATGGGGCCCCTAAAAACAAACCAGAGCGAGAAGCAGCAATATGTGGTTTAGCGTAGTTGGAACATCTATTAGAAAGCCAAAAATATGTTGTTGAGGCCTTTTGTTGGCGACTGCAACTGCCTCTTAAATCTGAAATGACATGAGGTTTTCCCAAAACTGTCGGCACATACTGTACGAACACAATAAAGCAGCTGGTGTGTGCGAGCGTGTGTGTGAAATCTCTCATGTGCTCGAGGAAGGCAAAGCACCCCGCAGCCTAAAATCGTGCTGCTTATACTGATGTATCAGATATCACCCACCAGCAGCGCTAAACAGCACTGAGCTCTGAGGAATTTAGATATAATAATGAACACTTGGACTGATAAAAACATGTACATATATAAATAGATAAATAATAGACGAATTAGCAACTTTTTCAACACTAAATTGCAGAGTGATTGTGAAAATAATTAGAATAAATCATTTAGGGACATTACAACACTTTACAAGACTATTCTGCAACCAGTGTGGTACAATAACACTGAGAGCCTCCCTTGAGAAAAGTATGTTTTTATTGATGCTAGAACTCCTGTATCATTTTGAGCTACAATATTAGTACAAAAAACAAATCTCCATTGAGATCAGAGCTGTCACTGTGGGCCAGCTCTGGCTTTCCAGACATTCCCAAATCCATTCCCCCCTCACTTATGGAAAACAATTCACTGCAGTTTGTCTGCATTTCCCTCCTAAAAATATCTCTTAAAAATGTTCCTGGTAGGCTTTTTGACTACAGTGGATCTGTCCGAAGGGGGGAAGGGAAGCCTAAAATTCCTTGCAACTTATTTTTTTTTATTATTAAATAGTCTTTCAGTGGCTATCATAATTAAATAAATACATTTTAAAAACTATTAATACTAAAAAACAATGTCATCAATTGGAATAAAACTGAGAATATGTCTTTTGTCGTAAAATATCTGCAATAATTTCAGGGATTCCTATTAGCTACAACATTAAAATGAAATAATCATTAAGTTTTCTACTGACAATTTTAGAGGTTACTTCATGTTTAATTCAATGTTACTTGTTTGTTTGTGAAATTTACTAGCAATTTGTCATTGAAAATTGCTTCTTTCACCAATTTTTCAGTGTATTAAGGAACATTTGGTAGCGCAGGTGTTAATTTGAGTGCTTTTGATGATAAATTTAATTAAGCACCAAGTGTTTTCTCAAAAATCAAAGGAAAAAAATGTAATATTTTCTATACAACATATATATTATTTATAGATCACTTTATAGATTTATAGCATTAATGGACTATTCAAAGGATCAGTAGGCTCTAAAATATCCAAACTAAATTGGAATTAGTAGTCTCGGTTGAAATAATTAAATAAAGCAAGACACAGTTTTCAAGCAGAAAAACTGCACATTGTAAATCAAAGATTGCGGCTAAAGCCACCAGGAAGCCAGGTGCTTTATGACGTCCCAGAGGCTGCTCTGTTCTAATGCATTTTAATAGAAAGCAACAAAAAAAAAGGCAACAGGCCAATAAAACTAGCTGAGATACACCACTTTGCAAATAAAACTCAGATCCATTTATCTGGTTTGATATGCATTAATAATCATTTTAATTAGAGTGAATTAGACGCTATTCAGGAGTCACTCACCATCTATATAAGGAAAACCATTCCAATGCATTAATAAAAGGAAAATAATAACTCAGTCCTTGCTGTTAAGTGATTCTGTCATGTACTGACGCCATTACAGGCATTTTGCACACATACAGCTACCGATCAATGCCTTTCAATGGCTCTGAGCTTGAAAGAGGATGATGGAAACGTGGGGGGTTCTGTTCGAAACGCAACAAAAGATGCACAAATAGATCAGCGGGAGAGAAAACTCCGATATAGCCCAGTGTCAAAGGTCCAAATGAAATCAGGTGGTTTGAATCAATGGTGTTCTGTGTTTGAATGCTCCAGAGGACAGAGCAGGAAGTGTGAATGGGAGAAAAACATGCCTTTATGAATGATGTCATTGAAACGGGATGGAGCGAGATGCCACTTTCGGAGAAGATGGCTTTTACAGTAATAGATGAGAATACAATGCACTATTTCAGCTCTAATAAAAACGCAGCACTACAAAAGACAGGAGAGCGAAATGCACACAATGCACCGCTGCAGAACATCTATCTCTCTCCAGTCCCGCCAAATGACACTAACATATGAAATGTGTAAAACATGTGAGAACTACAATTCTCATGCACGCTCTAATAGAGAAAATATTAAACATCATTCACTCTCAACCTTAGTCAAGCACTCTCCTGCCTCTAGCACATTATTTTAATTTGACTAGTTATTATACTCATGCATATATGTATATATTTAGAGGGGGGAATGATATGAATTGGTCTTGGGTAGGTTTTTTTCCCTACTTTGATCTCAAACAGAATTCAAATAAAATATTTTCAACCTTCATCTTTTCTGAGAAACAACACAGAAATATAATAAATTCAGGATTTGGTGGAAGTGTTCGTATTTCCCTCAGTGATGCTGAGTACATTTATTTGGATTATCAGCATTCCACTAGAGATAAGAACAAAGGCACTTGAAGGTTTACAGTGTTGTTCAAGGTTTTTAAATTCAGAATTAATAATAAGCTGCTGCTAATTTGAATCTGCTTTTGATCCTGGTGAAGTAATTATTCCTGTTCTTATGAACAACTTTGTCTGTCATTTGCATGGGATAATAATACTTTATTAGTATTATTTTAAAAAATAGCCTACTGGTTCAAAAGTCACTGCAATTCATTGGTGATTGTTATGCTAAGGTGTTGCTAGGTACTCAACGGTCAAATTCAAAAGATCCCACCCACAAATCACAATATGATATTCTGGTTTCTAGAATTGGCTTGGGTCCCTCCTGCAATGCAAGTCTAGTAGATTTTTTTCCCAGGAATTCTGCAAACTGAAGCAATTTAAGACATGCACAAATAAAATTACTGTAAATGGCTGTAAAAACAATGATTTAAACAACATTATAGACCAAATAATACAGGTTTTTACTAATGCAGCCATATCGTGATTCTTGTTTTTTTTATTTTATTTAAAACCTCTTATAATGATAATTATGACTTTTCATATATCATTTAGGATATTTAAGATTTTTATGACCTAAAAATTAACTTTTTAAGGACACACATGGACCCTGTTTGATGACCTGCCAGACAGCGTTATTATAGTTAACTAAAACTAAAAACCATTAAAGAAAAAGTTACTTAAAATAAAATTAAAGGTTAATAAAAATAGAACAACTACAACACTATTCAAATAGTGCCCAGGCTACCTTCCTCGTTTTTAATAAAATTAATTACGGACACTAACACAACAAAACAAAAAAACTTTCTGAACCCTGTAAAATTCACCCCATCAAACCTGATATTCAAAGATTATTACATTTACATAGTATCTCAATGATACTAAAATAAATAGCTCTCTTTTTCTGAATAAGTCATACAATTTCTGGTACTGTACCACTCATGTGTGTAGCACAAACTGCGTGGAACGAGTTACGGGTTTTAGTGCTAAAAATTCCTGCCTTTCCTTGATTTTATTTTTCAACTTCAATAGACATTTATTAATCTATTTTTATCTATTATTTTGTTCAAGCTGTTTTAAATGCTGCAGATATAGACATGAGTACAAGGATAGTCAAGGGCAGATTTTCATCAAGTCATTTGGCATTTGGCGGCATCTATTTAAGTGTGTGACAAGTGCTGACATGCACACCAATGGACAACTTCATCACATTTGTTAACATCAGATCATTGCTTCTTTTTGGAGACTGGCGAATTCAAGTCTGTGTTTTCTCGTAAATCAAATCAACGTCAGTTCCAACATATCATGCCACGTCTCTCCAAGGCCAGGATGACATGAAAAAAGCACGGCCTGTGATGTGAGTGGCAGCATACGGGTAACCGTTAAGTGTAAATCAAGCAAATCTTCCCCTACCTCCAGGTCCCAGGAGAGGAGTTTGACCGCCGTGCCTAGCGGTAGGAGAGCAGCGAAGTCATTTGGACACACAGCCGTCCAATGGCAATATCAGGCCCACGTACCTCAGAGAGCCATCAGGATCAGCAAAGGCTTAGCGGTGGAAGCCTGTAACAACACAGCTCTGTCTCTGTGCATCTAAGAAGAGTGAAGAACAATGTAGCCTCACATTGTTTCACCTTGAACACGCAAGACCCCAGCAGACTATAGGCTGATGAATAATTCTCATTTGAGCCTGGATTTTTTTATTTTGTGCAGATACAACGAGTATCTCATTAACTGTCAACAGACAAACAACATGTGTAAGATCTGAAAATCCAAATGAGACCTGTAGAAAATGGCCATTTAAATTATTAGTGCTGTGGACGTATTTGGTTGGCATCAAAAACGGCACATTAGAACGGAAGACAATTTTCTAAATAGCTTTATGCAAGTCAAGAAGCATTACAATTGGTTTACAATCTTCTGTTTGCTCAGTTTACTTCCCTCATTTAGGGCGACTGAGTCATTTTATTAGTGATTAGACCTAAACAGCTCTGGGTCCTGCAATAGTGAACCTCAGATTGTAATTTGCTCGTAATGTGGAGAAGGGGAATATGCAAATAAAGTTGGAGTATTTTGTGTTTGCAGTTTTGCCCCTGGGCAGCTTGTCCCGCGACACAAATCATCAATTAAGATCCCAGCAGGGATCTCTGCATTTAAATTAGACCCATCCAAACCCTTCGCGTTTCCAGCCCCCGCCCAACTACAGCCGGTGCTCGCCTTGCACGGCATTGAAATCAAACAGCTGATTACAGAGATTGACTTTGGGTGGAAATGGACATGCAAGTCACCTCATGTGTCTCAGGTATCTGCCTACAGACTGAACGACAGCCAGTTTGTATGTCATCATCCCACTCTGAACTAAGAAGAAATTAACTATACAACCTCTGTACTGGAACACCGATTAAGATGACGCTGGACATATTTTTGTAGCAAGTGTATTGATGAAAACTCTGTTAAGAAGAAAGTGTTATTTATTTAAATACATACAGAATCTAGCTTTTTTCTAAATAGTATTGAGAAAGGTGTTAATGTATACTTCCAGGTATGTATTAAGTCAGTCCGAAAAATGATTTAAGAACTGTATTTTCTCACCACGTTTCTGCGAAGAACGGAACTCAACATCACAAATTATCTAATTAATGTTTCAATGATGAAACAGGGTTCACTTGCAGTTATTCTAATATTAACCTAACATTACTGATGGATCATCTTAGATTTGTAGAAAATAACTTTGCACAAATTAATCTATTTTATACCAACTTGCAAATAGTTGTAAACTGCAAACAACCCTGATGTCTTGACAAAATTTGTTTCATACTTTACAGAGACCTTTACCACCCCCCCCCAATGTCCTGTTTTTCAGCTTTCAGCCCCTTTGTTCAGTTTGGTAGGACTCAAAATTACAGCAAAATGACAGCCCAGGTACAATCAAAGGTTGTTTAAGGCCTCATGTACATCGGAACGTCACTTAAATTTACCCAAAGGCAACAAGTGATACCTCCCCAATCGGGAATACATCATTTACAATACCAGCAATGTTGTCTCGCCCAGGCCACATACGGAAACAATCCGTTCCACCTGTTTTAAATCACCCCCGAGCCCAAACACCCTGCTAAGACTTCACAAGAGAGTAATCAATACATACCCGCCCAACAAGATGTGCCTCCATCAAAACCCCCTATATATATTTATATATATATTATATATATATCATATATATATACCGTATTAATAAGACATAGCAGCAGCAAAGAACTGACACCTTTTTTAAGTAATAGCTGAACTATGATAACTGTACTAGAACCCAATCAAACATGTTTCTAATAATATTTCTAATAGACATTCACTTTTTCACCCATGGCCCCCCCCTCCCTATTTAAGTGGTTTGTCCTTTACAAAGCACCCAGAAAGGGAATTATAGGAGTCTTGGGGGAGTAGCCTATGTCTACAAGCATCACAACAAGATGGGGGACCTTAAAAGTAGCCTACACACACGTTCTTTTAAACAACATTTTTAACCATAATTATTATAATTATTTAGAGTAGCCTACGTATTTTTAACTGTCGCTAAATAGTCGCAAGCGAAAAGACTTGGCGAGGCGGTAACCATAACAACAGTAGGGTATGTTGCTCCAACGCAGTTATTAGTGTCAGTATCGGACGATTTATAAACAAATCGTAAAACATATTATTGTTCATTAAAAATGTATTATAGATTCACATTCCACAGAACATTTAAAAAAATACTTTTAAAATACGTTTAAAATGTGTCATGGGCGACAAAATATTTCGCGACCCAAAATGTACCTATATTCTTAAAAAAGTTGACTCCGCGTAAAGTCAGTGTAAGCTATAATTTGCATAACACAGGTAAACTGTGTTTTTAATTTCCAAAACACTATCCTGATACTGTTATTTATCTATTTGACTATTTCATGTCAAACTGGCACAAGAATGCCAGATAAGCAGATAGGCTACTAAGCAAAATCGTGTTTCAAAGCTGACCAGTCATAAACGAACAGTAAAATACAAATATAATCTTGTAAAACTCATTAAAGGCCAACAAGACATAAGTATAGCTCAAAAGAAAACATTGGCTATAGCAAAATGCACCCCAATTAAAATTCTAAATGTGATTTTAGATGCGTATATTTTGCGCGTTATGAATATGACGAATCTGTCATGTATCCCTGCGGAAAAGACTATAAAATGCCCTTTAAAGCCCAACAAAAATGTCGACACAAAAATTACCACCACATTTCACAAGTCCAAACGCATCATCCATCAAAAAAATCATCCAGAAAGACTCTTCTGCGCTCCCCAAACTGCACGGCATCTTCTCCCGTCTTTCCTCTCTTCCTCCCTCCTTCTATATCACTCTTCCTCCTCCTCCCTCCCGCTCACTCACGCGCTCTCCCCCCCCATCTCTCCTTCTGTTCCCTCACGTTCTCCGTTCTCTCTTTCCTCTCTCTCTGTCTATCTTCCTCTCCCCGTCAGTAGCCTCGGCCAGTCTGTATGAAAGTAATGTCCCCTTTTGTATGAGAGCGAGAGAGGGAGAAAGAACACTCTGAGTGTTCGCCCGCGCCGCGGCTCTGAGCATTGAAAAATGAATGACAGCTTACCTGAACTGCCATCTCCATCAGACTGACCACCAGGGCTGACAACACTAGCCTATACTTCCGCGTCACAAGCCGTGACGCTGCCATATCAGACCCCTCACCACCACCCACCGACCTCCCTCTCTCTCTCTCAGCTCTCTCTCTCTCTGTTCCCCGTATACCCCTTCGCTGCCGAGGGTAACCTCCGCCGTTCCTCTTCCACTGGCATTATTCCGTGCCGTACCGAACACCCCGGGCCCTGCACGCGCATCTCCGGTTCATTAACGGCGGAGCCCGCTGGCCCCCTATCGGCATCAAACGAGACCTACATTCGGTTGCAGGTCGCTCGCCTAGTCGGAAAGCAGAGGAAACCGACTTATTTGTGCCACAAGAACCGAGAAAATTTGCCACTTGGTCAAATCCCAATTGTATGTTTAGTTGTTTTCTCCTTGTACAGCGCCTTATAAATAAAACGTATTATTATTATTATTATTATTATAGCCTATTAGAACCCTAGCCCATTGGCTACAAGCAAGGTCACGACTGAGAAAGACTAATCTGGATCAAATATGGTAGGGGTAGTTATTCATTCATTCATTTTGATAGGACCCCCATATAAATATAAAATGAGTTGTACATTGTCCTGTATATAGACTCACAGTGTGATATTACTAAAACAATAGGTTATTAACATTAATTGTCTTTTATATTTTCGTTATACTGTAGACAAAAACTATAACCAAAATATTATATGAAAATATATTCAATGTAAGTCGTAATAATATGGATGTAGGCCTACACTTGCACACACAATTAGGTTTCTGTGGAATTGGGACTTTCAATCAGACTCTATTGCTTTTATAACTGACCTCATGGGACTGCGAGTCCAGTCCATCAATTATGCATAAACAATTACACACACACACACAAACACCACACACACACACTACATTATGACACTATATTGTATATAATATATATATATATCCAGTATAGATATAAACAGTTGCATCTCACTCATTAGAATGTCGGGAAAAGTTCATTTATTCCGACATTCAACTCAAATTGTGAAACTCGTGTATGAAATAAATTCAAAGCACACAGACTGAAGTACTTTAAGTCTTTAGTTCTTTTAATTGTCATGATTTTGGCTCACATTTAACAAAAACCCACAAAAAGAACACCAATTCACTATCTCAACTAATTAGAATACTTCATAAGACCAATACAATTTTTTTTTTAGTGAATTGTTGACCTTCTGGTATGTTCCTTTACTGTACATGTACTCAATACTTGGTTGGGCCTCCTTTTGCATGATTTACTGCATCATTGCGGCGTGGCATGGAGACAATCAGCATGTGGCACTGCTCAGGTGTAATGGAAGCCCAGGTTGCTTTGATAGTGGCCTTCAGGTCATCTGCATTGTTGGGTCTGGTGTCTCTCATCTTCCTCTTGACAATACCCCATAGATTCTCTATTATGGTGTTCAGGTCAGGCGAGTTTGTAGCACAGTAACACCATGGTTATTGAAACAGCTTTTGGTGCTTTTGGCAGTGTGGGCAGGTGCCAAGTCCTGCTGGGAAATGAAATCAGAATCTCCATAAAACTTGTCAGCAGAAGGAAGCATTAAGTGCTCTAAAATTTCCTGTTAGAGGCTGGGTTGACTGTGGACTTCAGAAAACACAGTGGACCAACAAAAGCAGATGACATGGCAGCCAAAATCATCACTGACTGTGGAAACTTCACACTGGACTTCAAGCAACATGGTTTCTGTGCCGCTCCACTCTTCCTCCAGACTCTGGGACCTTGATTTCCGAATGAAATGCAAAATTTACTTTCATCTGAAAAGAGGAGTTTGGTCCACTGTGTTTTCTGAAGTCCACAAGTCAACGCAGCCATCTACCAGGACAATTTAGAGCACTTCATGCTTCCTTCTGATGACAAGCTTTATGGAGATGCTGATTTCATTTTCCAGCAGCACTTGGCACCTGCCCACAATGCCAAAAGCACCAAAAATTGGTTAAACGACCATGGTGTTGGTGTGCTTGACTGGCCAGCAAACTCACAAGACCTGAACCCCATAGAGAATCTATGTTGTACTGTCAAGCGGAAGATGAGAGACACCAGACCCAACAATGCAGATGACCTGAAGGCCGTTATCAAAGCAACCTGGGCTTCCATACAACCTCAGCAATGCCACAAACTGATCACCTCCATGCCCGCTGATGCAAGGTAATTCAGGCAAAAGGAGGCCCAACCAAGTATTGAGTACATGTTCAGTAAATGAACATACTTTCCAGAAGCCAACAATTCACTAAAAATGTTTTATTTATTGGTCTTATGTAGTATTCTAATTTGTTGAGATAGTGACTTGGTGGGTTTTTGTGAAATGGAGCCAAAATCATCCAAATTAAAAGAACCAAAGACTAAAACTACTTCAGTCTGTGTGCACTGAATTTATTTAATACAGGAGTTTCACAATTTGAGTTTAATTACTGAAATAAATGAACTTTTTCCACGACATTCTAATTTATTGAGATGCAACCTATATATATTATATATATATATATTATAATATATATATATAAATATATAAATATATATATATATATACGCATAATCCAGTATTCAAATAACGACAACTAACGTCCCACATAGATGTTCGCTAGATACTGCAACCTGATTGGTCTATTCGCGACACAGCAAGTGTGAACGTAAACAAAAGCGACGGTGTTTCCATGGAAATATTTTATACTTTCTGCAGCGTGTATCGCAAATCAGTATATTATTTAGAACTACGCGGTTGGTTCCAGCATTCTGTTGTTTTATGAGGTAAATATATAAACTGTTTAGATTAGCCGTTAATGGTTTACAAGGGATTAGTTTGCTGGCTTAAGCATTAGTTTTTGACGAACTGCACGCTTCCCATCTTTTACTTCCTTATTATGCTAGTTGAATAGAGCTTATAAAACAGTAGATGTCTATGAATAGCAGGCAGACGTAGATGGACGCGCCAGATAGTTTGCGTTCATAACATCAGCTTGATATACTTACAAACTCATTGGATTTAGCGCGTGCATCCATCATATCACGCTGCCTAAACGCAAGAAATATTTTCTCGTCAGGTAACGGTACGTTACAGGCAGTGTGAGAGGTGAGGATGGCCGATGTGGTGTTAGGCGTTGGAACAGGTGTGTTTATCATTGCTTTAATCTGGATAGTGACTCTGGCGCTCAACATTGTTCTGTCGCGCGCAACCGGCCCAACAAAGTAAGAGCACACTTTCAGGTTTTCGGCACATGCTCGATAGTAGGCTATTGTATCATGAATAATCACAATGTTATTTCCTCGCCAGGTTAGGAATGATACCTATATTCCTTCTGGCGCTCACCATCACGCTGGTTTTAGTGTTCTTCCCTCGCGCCCCTGAAGTTCCCTCCCCTGAGAGAGCAGTTCTGGTGAGTGCAATAATATTTACATAATGTACTTTATTATAAATATATAGGAATTGTCCTATTCCAAATGTATAGATAGATAGATAGACTGAATATTCATATTTACACAATAAATATGTATATTTTTAAATGTATGATATTTTAATGATATTCATAATTTATAATATTTTATCAAATATATTCTTTATAGATGAACTTTTGCATGAATTTTTTTTGGCAAAGATAGTAGAATTTGGAAATATTAAAATTGTGCATATTATAATCGATATATTATATACACACATACACCTGCTGTTCAAACGTTTAGATCAGTATATTTTTAATGTGTGTTTAAAAGGTATCTCTTCTGTTCATCAAGGCTGAGATTATTTGCCCAAAAATACTGAAAAAAATTAATATTGTGAAATTTTGCTTTTTAAAATAACTTTTTTCTATTTTAATGCATTTTAAAATATAATTTTGTCCTGTGATGTCAAAGCTGAATTTTCAGCAGCCTTTAGTCTTTAGTGCCACATGATCCTTCAGAAATCACTCTAAATTTTTTGGACCTGGGTCATACTTTTTTTTCAGGATATTGATGAGTAAAGTTAAAAAAAAATAGAAATCCTTTCTAACAATTTTATAATTTTTTTCTAACAATATAAGTCTTTATTATCACTTTTTTTTTTATCAATTTAACACATCCTTGCTGAATAAAATCATTCATTTCTTAAATTAAAAAAAAAAAAATTACTGACCCCAAACCTTTGAACGGTAGTGTATATGTTCAAAAATATGACGTATTGTGTTTTATGTCTAATAAAGTTTTATTCCGCCTAATCCGAAAAACGTATCACAGGTTCCCATATTGATTATAAATCAGCATATATGAATGATTTCTGAAGGAATCATGTGACACTGAGTAACATTCCATTGATCACAGCAATAATAATATTATTAAAGTACTGTGGGGAAAAAAAGTATTTAGTCAGCGTTAATTGTGCAAGTTCTCCCACTTAAAACGATGAGAGGGCCTTTAATTTTCATCATAGGTATACCTCAAATATTAGAGACAAAATGAGAAAAAAAAATCCAGAAAATCACATTGTAGGATTTTTAAAGAATTTATTTGCAAATTATGTGGAAAATAAGTATTTGGTCAATAAAAAAAAATTTCATCTAAATACTTTGTTATATACACTTTGTTGGCAACGACAGAGGTCAAACGTTTTCTGTAAGTTCTGCACAAGGTTTTGACACACTGTTGCTGGTATTTTGGCCCATTCCTCCATATAGATCTCCTCTAGTGCAGTAATGTTTTGGGGCTGTCGCGGGCAACATGGATTTTCAACTCCCTCCAAAGATTTTCTAGGGGGTTGAGATCTGGAGACTGGCTAGGCACTCCAGGACCTTGAAATGCTTCTTACGAAGCCACTCCTTCGTTGCCCGGGCTGTGTGTTTGGGATCATTGTCATGCTGAAAAACCCAGCAACGTTTCATCTTCAATGCCCTTGCTAATGGAAGGAGGTTTTCCCTCAAAATCTCACGATACATGGCTCCATTCATTCTTTCGTTTACACTGATCAGTCGTCCTGGTCCCTTTGCAGTAAAACCGCCCCAAAGCATGATGTTTCCACCCCCATGCTTCACAGTAGGATGGTGTTCTTTGGATGCAACTCAGCAACTTTCTCCTCCAAACACGACAAGTTGAGTATTTACCAAAAGTTCTATTTGGTTTCATCTGACCATATGACATTCTCCTAATCCTCTTCTGGATCATCCCAATGCTCTCTAGCAAACTTCAGATGGGCCTGGACATGTACTGGTTTAAGCAGGGGGACACGTCTGGCACTGAAGGATTTGAGTCCCTGGTGGCGCAGTTTGTTACTGATGGTAGCCTTTGTTACTTGGGTCCCAGCTCTCTGCAGGTCATTCACTAGTCCCCCCGTGTGGTTCTGGGATTTTTTGCTCACAGTTCTTGTGATCATTTTGACCCCCGGGGTGAGATCTTGCGTGGAGCCCCAGATCGAGGGAGATTATCAGTGGGTCTTGTATGTCTTCCATTTTCTAATAAATGATCCCACAGTTGATTTCTTCACACCAAACTGCTTACCTATGTACACTTTTTACTTTAAGGGGTGTGCATAAGACTGACATGACACCTTTATAATCATGACATGACACATGTCATGTATATGAAGGAGGGTTTATGCATGTTTATGACAACTGTCATTGAGTGTCATTCGCTCAGTTATGTAATTTTTAATGCAAATTTGACATTATTTGACCTACCCCTACCCCTACCCTTACCCCTACCCTTACCCCTAACCATAGCTCATAACAAAAGACATCTCAAACAATGTCATTTTTGCATAAAAAATTACATAACTGAGAGTTAATGACACTTAATGACAGTTGTCATAAACTTGCATAAAAAAAACCTTCATATTCATGACATGTGTCATGTCATGATTATGAAGGTGTCATGTCAGTCTTATGCACACCCCTTCAAGTAAAGTGTAACCCTTACGTATTGCAGATTCAGTCTTCCCAGCCTGGTGCAGGTCTACAATTTTGTTTCTTGTGTCCTTTGACAGCTCTTTGGTCTTGGCCATGGTGGAGTTTTGGAGTGTGACTGTTTGAGGTTGTGTACAGGTGTCTTTTATACTGATAACAATTTCAAACAGATGCCATTAATACAGGTAACCAGTGGGGGACAGAGGAGCCTCTTAAAGAAGAATTTACAGGTCTGTGAGAGCCAGAAATCCTGCTTGTTTGTAGGTGACCAAATACTTTATTTTACCGAGGAATTTACCAATTAATTCTTTAAAAATCCTACAATGTGATTTTCTGGATTTTTTTTTCTCATTTTGTCTCTCATAGTTGAGGTATACCTATGATGAAAATTACAGGCCTCTCTCATCTTTTTAAGTTGGAGAACTTGCACAATTGGTTGCTGACTAAATACTTTTTTGCCCCACTGTATATTAAAATAAGGAACAGTTATTTTAAACTGCCATATTTTCACAATATTATTGTTTTTTTTCCTGTATTTTTGATCAATTAAATGCAGCCTCGTTGAGCATAAGAGATTTCTTTAAAAAAACATTACATATATATACAGTGGGTACGGAAAGTATTCAACCCCCTTAAATTTTTAACACTTTGTTATATTGCAGCCATTTGCTAAAATCATTTAAGTTTTTTTTTTTTTTTTCCTCATTAATGTACACACAGCACCCATATTGACAGAAACATAGAGTGGTTTGATTGACTTTTTTGCAGATTTATTAAAAAAGAAAACTGAAATATCACATGGTCCTAATTATTCAGACCCTTTGCTGTGACACTCATATAATTAACTCAGATGCTGTCCATTTTTCTTATCATCCTTGAGATGGTTCTACACTTCATTTGAGTCCAGCTGTGTTTGATTATACTGAGTGGACTTGATTAGGAAAGCCACACACACCTGTCTATATAAGACCTTACAGTTCACAGTGCATGTCAGAGCAAATGTGAATCATGAGGTCAAAGGAACTGCCTAAAGTCTCAGAGACAGAATTGTGGCAAGGCTCAGATCTGGCCAAGGTTACAAAAAATTTTTTTGCTGCACTTAAGGTTCCTAAGAGCAGAGTGGCCTCCATAGTCCTTAAATGGAGACGTTTGGGACCAGAACCCTTCCTAGAGCTGGCCGTCCCAAACTGAGCTATCGGGGGAGAAGAAACTTGGTGAGAGAGGTAAAGAAGAACCAAAAGATCACTGTGGCTGAGCTCCAGAAATGCAGTCGGGAGATGAGAGAAAGTTGTAGAAACTCAACCATCACTGCAGCCCTCCACCAATCTGGGCTTTATGGCAGAATGGCCAGACTCAAGCCTCTCCTCAGTTGTCAAGACACATCGACATTTGCAAAAAACACCTAGGGACTCCAAGGTGGTGAGAAATAAGATTCTCTGGTCTGATGAGACTGGTCTTTTTGGCCTTAATTCTAAGCGGTAGTTGTGGAGAAAACCAGGCACTGCCATCACCTGTCCAATACAGTTCCCAACAGTGAAGCATGGTGGTGGCAGTATCATTCTGTGGGGGTGTTTTTCAGCTGCAGGAACAGGACGACTGGTTGCAATCGAGGGAAAGATGAATGCGGCCAAGTACAGGGATGTCCTGGACTAAAACCTTCTCCAGAGTGCTCAGGACCTCACACTGGGCCGAAGGTTTACCTTCCAACAAGTCAATGACCCTAAGCACACAGCTAAAAAAACGAAGGAGTGGCTTCACAACAACTCTGTGACTGTTCTTGAATGGCCCACCAGAGCCCTGACTTAAACCCAATTAAGCATCTCTGCAGAGACCTAAAAATGGCTGTCCACCAAAGTTTACCATCCAACCTGACAGAACTGGAGAGGATCTGCAAGGAGGAATGTCAGAGGATCCCCAAATCCAGGTGTGAGTAACTTGTTGCATCTTTCCCAAAAAGAATCATGGCTGTTTTAGATCAAAAGGGTGCTTCTACTAAATCCTGAGCAAAGGGTTGCAATACTTAGGACCATGTGATATTTCAGTTTTTCTTTTTTAAATAAATCTGCAAAAATGTCACCAATTCTGTGTTTTTCTGTCAATATGTGGTGCTGTGTGTACACTAATGAGGAAAAAAAAAATAACTTAAATGATTTTAACAAATGGCTGCAATATAAAAAAGAGTGAAAATTAAGGGGTCTGAAGTACGTTCCGAGTACCCACTTATATATATATATATATATATATGAATGAAAAATGAGTTTACAGTGATTTGATAATTGTTTTGTTTTATTGAATTCTGTTATTCATGCTTGAATAGAGAGTTTAGGTTCACGGTACACGTCTGTTTGTGATTTATATTTGACAAAGACATGTGCTGGTTTATCTCTCCTCAACAGCAGACGAGCACAAACACAACAGCTTTTTCCCAAAGTCTGTCTTTGCCAAAACCAGCGCTCTGAGCTGCCAACTCACTCTCTTGTCTGCATAAACAAACCCCAAACCATTTACCTTTCAGTCTTCAATAACACAACAGAAACATGTTGACTGAATCAAATGTTCCCGTCTTCGACCTAAAATTATTCGATAACCCACTGTTCTCGGTTTGATATATAGACTTGAGATCTCATCAATTGCATAGTGTAGTTCTTTTAACATCCTGCAACAGATGTTCTCAGATTTACATCTGAAATTTTTGTTATCAGCAAGAGGTGTGAGACATGCCATTTTTTGATGTCAAAAACACCTTTTAGAAGTTGATATGTAGGGTAGTGCATGAAAGTAAGATTTAATCAATTTAGGAATTAATGTTACAACAGAAAGATAAATTGCAGAAACAAAGCTCCATCATTGTTCCACAATGGTTTCCAGTTGTAAGTCTCTCATTACTATAAGCACATATGTATTACTGTACATTGTGCAATAGACTGTCCGTTGTGCATAGCGCCAAATCCATGTTACACCCGTTGCTGATTTGCTTGCAGCAGGTATGACCAGATAAGTTTTTTTTTTTTTTTTGATAGGCAACTGGGTATTGAATGAGAAATGGGTAACCCCTCGCTGTTGTACAAAGGAATAATATCACAGTGCCAATTAGGCCAGCCCCAAACAGGAGCTCACTGCCGCACATTCGATGCCACATTAATAAAACATGGCCTCTGCTCTGTGCTTCGCTAGCCGGCTAATTGGCAAATTAGAAAGTGAGATGCGTTAAACGAGAGAACACCGCATTCGCCTGAGACAGAGCCCCCTCCCACATACACATGCACAGACACACACACAAAGACATCTCTCTGTCTGTAGTTTAATGTAGGTTGTGGCCTCTCCCATGATTTAGGCCTCATACTCTAGTTCAGGTCTGTAGGGACATAGAGTGTTCTTAGTATTCAACACTATCACCCTGTTCAGCTTTAATTCATGGGGAAAAAACAGACAGCAGAGTAAGAAATAATGGCAAGAAGGAAGTTTTATGTTTCCTAAGTATGCTAAAATAAAGGAAAATCATGCTATATAATCATTAAAAAACAAAAACATTTTATTTTATATCATAGTGAATATAAAATATTAAATCAGTTTACTTAAATCTTTTATATTTCTATTTTATATATAAGGGTTGCCCTCGACTAAAGATTTTTCTGGTCGACTAGTAGTCAATTCATTTGAAGCATTAATCGACTAATCGCACATTTATAAATAAACCATTTAAATCATTATAATGAGCTTTAATGCCTACATAGCCTAATAAGCGCTCAAGCGCACACATAAAGCTTGCCACAGCACACCAGCAGAAGTAATGATGATGAATGTGTCAGGGAAAAACAGTAAGATTAAACTGCATTAACGTTTTAATAATCTATTGATAAACTAGTGTTTTCGGCTTAAGAGATGAATTCGGTGACACTGACTCGTCATCTCCACAGTAGTGGATGAGCCTGCATGCAAGTTTCATACGGATTACATAATCTGAGAATATTAGTTTTTTTTTTCAGATTTGAATTCCCCATTTCAATTGAAAGTAGACATTTCACTCTCTATAGATATATTTTTCATTTCTGTAAGGGAAGTATACACGGAGTTTTGCACTCAAGTTCAAGTCGTGGTCAAGTTGCTCTAAGCGACTAATACAATTTTGGTCGACAAAGCCTCTTCTCGTCAACTAACGGTTAGTCGACTATTAGGGGGCAGCCCTATTGTATATATATAGGTACTATAGTTTTTAGAATTATATATATGAATTATAATATTGGAATAGTTTTTTTTTTTTTTTGGGGGGGGGTGTTTTTTTTTTTTGCAGTTTTTTTTTTTTTTTTTGTCAAAACAAAAAGAAACTTTCAACCATAACCAAGGCTGCATTTATTTGGCCAAAAATACAGTAAAAACATTGATATTTTGAAATATTATTGCAATTTAAAATAATATTTTTCTGTTTTAATATTTTTTAAAATGTCACTGTTATTCCCTATTCCTACTTATTCCGGTGACTGTAGCCTTACTCCAGTGTCACTGATCCTTCAAATGATCGTTTTGTAACATTAATAAATTTCTTTTCACCTAAATCAAATTCATGTGTTCTTGCTGAGAGAAGGTGTAATAAAAAAAAGTATATATATATAAATATAATATATAAGATATATAGCACACCACCCGTTTTATGTCCTGTGGTCTAGTGAGGTGTCTGAGGTTGCAGTTAAATTTCTTAAAAGAACCTTGCTGACCTCTAGTGGAGAAAATCATAACATACTGAATTAATTTCATGTTAATTAAAAATATTAATGGAAACATCAAAGCACTCATGGCTTTAATTACTTTCCAGTAACTGTATAATATGTTAAATAATTTGCGCTGTAAGTCTGTAATGTTTTTCAGATAGTGGATATGTTCTTCATCGGCCGCTACGTGCTTCTGTCCTTGGTGAGCGTGGTGTTCTTGGCAGCCCTGTTCATGTTGCTGCCCTTACATTTCCTGGAGCCTGTGTATGCCAAGCCCCTGAGAACACACTAGACCACGAGGCTTCATGTGCCAAACTCCTACACATATCCCAAAACGGGGTAGTCAACCTGGCAGTGCCGTCGATCAACGAGCCCCACTTGAGATGAGAGGACAACAGAAGGTTCCACAGCTTTTGTCTTCCTGTTTGAATCAGACGTCCACATCTCTGAGAGCGCAGCACAGAGGGGTCTGCGTGCACTAAGTGCATTGCCAACGTTTTCAGAAGGGTCTGGTTGGGTGCAGTTTTGTACATTTTGAATGTCAGATATGTAATTGAAAAAGTAAGTTTGTTATTCTGAGCCTTTTTTCTGTATTTTGCAGTTTTGTAATTTTAAATGTAGTGTATTTTTACTGTTGAAAATAATGAATACATCTTATTTTTATGTCAAACTAGTTTGTTCATTTTTTAAATTAGTGGCGTTTGCTAAGGAAAGCATTAGGATTAGGGTTTTTTTTCCGCTGTGAGTCAATGGGTAAGAAACAAGAACCAGATCAGTCTGACTCATGAACAGTTGGTTTTGTGAACTGATTATTAAGTCAGTGAGTCAGACTCAGTCACCAGTTTAGTCTGATTCATGGGTGACAACTTGATCAAATCATTCACTGAAATGATCTGATGCAATACAAAAGATTAATTCGCCAATCCAGCATCATAAGCATCACTTTTTTACTATTGCTCATATTACTATTGCTCATATTTGGAGATGTTCTTTTTTTTTTTTTTTAAACCTTTAACTATTAAACTTTAAGTTTAATAGTTAAGGGTTTTTCCAACTTTGACCGGTATCTCACAGTAACCCGACATCTCAAATTGTGTGGCTCATTGAGGAGAGGTGCTTTTTTACTTTTCAAATTGATTAGATGTACATTTTCGCCTGGTGGATGATAAAACGAATACACTCAAATGTACAGTGCTCTCATATGATTTGCCTCTTCTCTTTCTTAGATATAGCATGTGCATACTCAAACTGTGTCCTGTGTATTTGTCCATGCTTTTGCGATAGAATTCAATTATTTCCGCTCCTGGATTAAATGTTGTCAAAAGTTATCAGAAAAGGTTTTCACAAGTGATCAATTAAAATACTACATGAAATCTTGTTGGTTGAGAGTGAACTGCATCTGGAATTCTTCAACAATCAGAGATGGATCTTTAATTTATTTACAATTTTACATTATTTAAATTTATCATATAAATGGGCAGGAATGGGGTAATGATTTGGACATATAAATGACCTAGTCTGTCTAACACAACACCATCAATTTTACACTGCAAAAGGCACTTCAGTCATAATCAATGCATATTTTCAGTGCCGTCGCTACGCAAAATCACATTCTAATACCCCAGTCCATTGATTGGTTATCCGCAAACTCAAATTTCACTCATAAATTTCATTTTCTTCATCCCATATTGATATGCTAATTTTGGCCTTATGGAAGCAGTCTCACTCTCCGCACAATTCCACAAAGACACAGGGAGCAAAGTTGGGCGGTCCAACAAAGCTTCAAGCTGCGCAAGTTGATTATTTTGTTCTTAACCAGGCGAATACTCTGTGTGGGCTCTTTGTTGCCTCAGACGTTTACTTTCATTTTCATAAATCTCTCTTGAAGGAAAACTTCACAGGGGAAGATGGAGGTCGTTATTGCTTATTATTTTCACAGGCGTGTTGTACATGTGTGCTGTGATCCTTACAGCATGAAGACAATAAATAACAAGCCCCAACTGGATTTAAAAGATGTTAGCTGCAGTTTCACCTGCTAAAATGTCATAAGCAGCTGATCAAACGTGTGTGACATGACAATAACAGTCCAGAGTAGAATCTATACATTTGTCCATTACAAAGCAAAGGCAGCCAACTTAGTTTGTGGTCATGCAGAAAAACTTGGAAAATCCTGGAACTCAACCCAAATACTCATATATCCGGAGGTTCTTACACAGAGAGATTGTGGGAATGTGAGCAAGAAGCGAGGCGAGGCCGTGTCTCAGTTGCGCTAGCTCTCACCCCTCAGGTCTTCGTGCGATCCTTATTTAAAAGTGGGGAGTCCGACGGGACGTGCAGTGAAATTCCAACCAGTGCGATGAAAGAGAATCTAATGAATCAAATCCAATCCTATTAGTTCCGGCCCACATCACAACACTGAGGCCTTTCTGCTTGCTGATCGCCGAAGATCTACCAGAGCTTGAGAAACAGGGTACTGGACGGATGGACTGGTACATGAAATGGGTTGTGTAATCAAACCAACAGATCAAAGACACATTGAACGGTGTCTATGTGTGCAATATAATAAATATAAAAGACTGTGACCTTGAGAAATTGATTTTTTTGTTTCAGAAAAAGAATTTTAGGAGCTCTTCTATAACAAATGTGTTTATGGAAGGTTTCCAAAAGAAAATCAGTAGTCACGTAAATACTCTCACATTTATGATAATCAATGTTTTAGTTATCAAATAAAGTAAGGACAGCAGAAATAAGGAAGCTCAGGGTCTTTGGCAAAGAGGAAGTTGCATAGCTGCTGCAGGTGGCTTGAACAGGGCATTACATTTGTAATATACCGCTCTGTAATCGCTGACTGCAAAGACACTTGACTTATTTTTGTTTCATTTCCATTTCTTCCTGTCCTTCTCTCTGTCATTTTGCCTTATCCCTTCTTGTTTTCTGTGCTGGTAGTGACTCTCTCTCCAGGGAGTGGGAAAAACGGCAGAACAAAGCGTCGTAGGGAGCAGGGCTCATTGGGAGTCTGAGCTGGAGGCTTTGTAGGACAGCCAGCTGGACATACAAAGAGAGTAAGAACGAGAGAGAGAGAGAGAAAGCAAAAGGGGGATGCAGAGCCGGAGAGGTGTAAGCGCGACCCAGGATATGGGTGTGGGTGCTGCCGAGGCTCGCGCGAGAGGGGGATGGACGAGGAGGGGAACACTAAATCCTGCTTTGTGATCCACTCATGCAGAACTTTTGCCCTCACACCCCTGGCTTTCTATTCTCCAGCTCTGAGCTCTGCATGCCCACCCTTCACCCCTCGCACCCCCATCTCTATCCTTGAGTATTTTTAATCTAATCGGTGTTGGATAAATGTTACTTGTATCAATTGTTCCATTTTGGAATCTGCAAAGGATTCCTAAAAAGGTTGGTGCAAGCATCAAATTCCTGTTGGTTGTTGTTTGATGCAAAATGTCTCAGGTCATTTATAGATGTGGGGTCGGGTGAGGTCAAATGTGGGTGCTAAACTGGAAGTCAAACAAAATGAAATGACTTGATTTTACAGTAAACTAAAATATTAGGAATGTGTTTTGTGGATGTGCAAATTCAACTGCAAATGGGCTTTTTTCCAGTTGAAAGATAAAGTCATTTGAATATTAGTATTAGTATTATTAGATTTACCTAGCCTTATCTCCAAATGACTACAGCCCCATTGACTCCCTCTGCAAATGCATTGATGAAATTAACAGTTGGATGTGCAAGAACTTTCTTCAGTTAAACAAAGAAAAAACCGAAGTCATTGCATTTGGAAACAAAGATGTAGTTCTCAAGGTGAATGCATATCTTGGCTCTAGGGGTTAAAAAAAATCAGATCAGAAATCTTGGCGTGATTCTGGAGACAGACCTTAGTTTCAGTAGTCATGTCAAAGCAGTAACTAATTCAGCATACTATCATCTCAAAATCAAGACTTGGAGAAACTTGTTAATGCCTTTATCACCAGCAGGTGGACTATTGTAATGTCTCTCACGGCTTCCAAGAGACATTAGACAGCTGCAGCTCATCACAGAATTGCTGCTGCCAGATTTTGACTACCCGAAAATTGAGCAATATTACAACAGTCATCGGTCCTTACACTGGATTCAGTTGATATTTAAGGATTGAGGTTAAAGACTTTTACTTTGCGGATCATTCACTCAATGGTATAGGCCTAATAATAGCAGATAGTTCACTATTGATAAACCTAACCGACCACTCAGAGCTTAGGATCGCGTCAGTAGAAATACCAGGGTACACACAAAACAAGGGGAGTAGCGTTTAGTTAAATGACGCCGCAGTTGGAACAGCTGTCCAGAAGAGATAGATGTGCTAAAACATTAGTCACATTTTAATGCAGACTCAAAACTCATCTGTTTAGTTGTGCATTTATTGAATGAGCACTGTGCAACGTCTGAACTGATTGCGCTGTATTTTATGTATAATCATTTTCTTTTCTTAACTGTTTTAAATTCATTTTAATCCTCTTAAATCAATTTTTTTTTATCATTTTCAAAGTTTTAAAATTAAATTCCTTGTTTTATTGTTGTGAATAATTTTTTTTTTTTTCATTTCTTTTATGTAAAGCAATTTGAATTACCATCGTGTATGAAATGTACTATATAAATAAACTTACCTTGCCTTGCCTTGCCTTGCCTTAATATTAGCATATTTATAATGTTTTATATTTTTAAATAATTAAAAATTATTTGACATTTATTGACTCCAAGAGGATATTGTTGGATCGGCAAACTAATTTTTTATTTGAAACATTGCATTCCAATGGACCTATTCAGACCAGGGGGAAAAATTCGCCCAACAACATTTTTGTAATTTTTTTATTAAATTTATTTTAAAGAGAGAAATCGGCATATGAATATCGGCAGCTAACATTTTCCTTTTGTTTTGTTTCAATTCACACCAAGAGCGAATATTTGTTGGGAATCCTGGCAGCAAAGAAGGTTTTTGTGTTTTTGTTTTTTTGTTTTTTGAAACTGCATTCATCCAACAACAGAACAAGATTTTTTTGAAAGGCTTTACTTTTTGCCCAATGAAACTCACAGGCCATGCTATAAGCTTTTGTTTTGCTTTGATTCAAGTACTGTCATTCCCTACATATCCACTATCCTATCTTTCTTTATGATGGCATAAGTTTTTTCTCTACCTACTTTTTTCTCTCTCTCTTGCTCTCTCTTTAGGAAGATTCATGTGTTCTCCATCCTCCTGAGCTGAAGATTAAGGCACAGTTTAAGGGTCAGCGTGAGCTAGTCCTAGAATAGTAGAATAGTCCTTTGCAGGTCCACCCTAACACCCCATGGAGGGCTGAAGCGTGCCCATTTTTGGGTCCTCACCGGGGTCGCTCGACACGACCTGCTACCTGGCAGGGGGTACAGTGAAAAGAGAGCATTGAACGAACAAGTGACTAGTGTTTGGAACCCAAGGTCATGGCTTGCAATATGGTTGGTCAGTGAAATCTAAAATAGTACATTTGTTTTAGGAACCACATAAAATACATGCTCATTTCTCAGAAGCAGCTGAACGACCGTTATGCACTTACAGTGGAAGTCAATGGGGTAAATTGCACAATTAAGTAAATATGTTTTATGTTTATTTTTAGGCACTTTTTTTCTTATGTAGAACACGAAAGGTGAGTTTTTATGAATATTCTATTCTGGCAATTCTTTGCAATATAACAAAAGTTATATGGGGCTGCCAATCTTCAAAATGACAAAAAAGCATCATAAATGTAGAATAAAACAGACTTGTGCTCTGTATTACAAGTCTTCTGAAGTCGTACGACAGCTTTGTCAGAGGAACAGATTAAAATGAAAATTCACTATTCACTGAAAAACTCTCCTTGGCACATTCATGAGATTAATAGTGATGTCTAATTAGTGAATGAATCATTCTTTTGAAAAAGATATTTAAAATGAATTTACTGACCTGATTCACAAAACTGGTCTGAATGCTGCATTCACAAATTAAACTGATGGAATGATCTGGTTAACAGCTTGCTGGGAGGGAGGATTATCAATTAGTCAATGACAACTTAAATTCTGGTCTGTTCCACACACAAATCTATTTTATGTCATCAGAATATCTTAATAGAGAGCATGAGTTGTCCAAACCACTTTTTTGATACCTTATGAGAGATTGAAGATATAATTTTCGCAGAAATGGGTTCACACTGGTATTAAAACCAGTATATAAACAATGCTATAGTACATCCGAGGTAATATTTCTATCGCTCACATCTCTTCTGCCTGTGGCTTAAATTCACTATTAAATTAATTGGTAGGTTTGTAGAATTAAACCTCGATCAGGTCAGGACTGTTAACTCAGCACGTTTCTTCTGTTCTTCTGTGCTGAAGCAGCAGGACTGGTGAGTGGAACACAAGACCAGACTGCATGAGACAAATTGCTTTCTCTGTCCCATTTGATTCAATCTCTGTGATGAGTGGGACACATACTGTGCACGCAAATAGGTACAAATTTCTCACTTTTTGCTTCGTGAACGGTGAAAAATCGATGAACGTATGTGAACCCAAAAAGAAGAAAGGAAAAGAAAAGTCCTGTGTCTTTCCTCATCCTCTTTGCTGTTCAGTAATCAAATTTAACTAGGTTTCTGTTGTCTGATAATTGAAATGTTTAAGTGTGAAAACTGAAATGATCTCCACTTCGAGCGAAACGTCTTCACTTCGACAAATGAGAACGTTCCAGTTACATAAGTGATTCGGTCCGCTCACATCTCCTCTCTGTGTAAAATAGAAATTGTGTTGAGAAAGTGTGAATCCCCCCCAGACAAAAGCCAACCCTTTCATGGCCGACAAGCAGCCAAAGCCATTGGAGAGGGTCAGTTTTGTTTGAAAACACTCCCTCTCTCATGCCATTGAGAGAGTAGCTTGATGCAGAAATGAAGGGTGTCTACTTCTCTTTTTGTGGTACGGGCCAGTAGCAGTCAGGCAATGTGTTTTCGGCCATTTGATGTTTTAAAGAGCAAGGGAGTTTGTCATTCTGAAGGATTTGATTAGTCGACTAGCAGACACTTGATTAATGGAACTGATCCCTTTCGGTATGGGAGATCTCCTTCCGTCACTCCCGGGCCTTGTTTTCCGTCTTTGGGACGTGCAGAACGAATGACACAGATGTTGTTGGAGGAGACAGTCCCCGTCCCTCTCCTCCTCTCCTGTGCTCCCAGCATGGGGCCAGAAACTTGTTTTTCAATCATTGTTTCCACCAACTTCTTTCCCAAAAGAGAAAAGCGAGGCGAAAAAGAGGAGGGAGAGCGCGGAGGGAGTGCTAAATAAAAGAGGGAGGGAAAGTAAATACAAAGCATTTGTGGAATATAAAGAAAAAACATTCTTTATAACAATCTCCCGATAATTAACACCACAAGGACTGTGGGGAGAAGGGTGGATCGGTCAGAACCGCATTTGGGATGTAGTAGTGAAGGGTGCAGAGCGAGAGGAGAGGCGCTTTAAGCTGAAGATGCAGGTGTCAGCATGGCTGCTGTGGGTGGCATGGCTGTGTACCTGGACCGAGGCGGCATGCCAGTGCCAATGCCAGTGTGCATGCCCACCTGAGGAGCAGTTGGCACAGAGATCAGAGAGGTCAGAGGGGAGAGGGCACCTTCGCCATCGCCTGACGCATCAGCGGGCGTCACACAGGGACAGGGCCCATCGCAGAAAAGGTAAAACTAATGGATTTTTTGGGGAATGTAGCACTGTTAAGAAACTAAGCAGTGTAAAATTAATAATTCAAATTGTATTTGCCTTTCAATTAAAGGTTTTGTGACGAATAAGCATGCAAATAAATGTATACATTTATGCTAAATCTATAAACTTGGAGGGGGAAAAAACAAACATTTTTGTAATTTTTATCCAGGACCCAATGGTGATTTTATTCAGATTTTATTATCAACCTAATGGCTTCGGCAGCCGATTTCGGGCATATCAGCATGGGGTCCAAAGCATGAAATCAGAAAGACAGTGATAACTTGATAAAGTCTTTTTCAATTCATGATTTTCACATGTGGACACTCTTCATTTAATTTATATGTGAAGTAAGTGTGACAGTACCATAGCGCATTCCGTTTACATGACTATTTAAAGTTTTAATGTTTAAAAAACTTTAGTTGGTGTAGTTTATTATATATTTGACCTTTTAGTGAATGACTTTTGAAAACTGTAGGGAAATGATTAACAGGGAAAAACGGAATAAGTTCCTGTTAAATAATTTAATAATGAATAATTTAATAATAATGTATGCATATAGCAGACGCTTTTATCCAAAGCGACTTACAGTGCATTCAGGCTATACATTTTTTACCAGTATGTGTGTTCCCTGGGAATCGAACCCACACTCTACAATGCTCTACCACCCTGAGCCACAGGAACACTATTAACACTATTGTTAAACCCATTTCCTCTGCTATTCTTGGTATAGTTTTTATTTATTTGTTCATAGTTTTATTTATTTGTAATAAAATATCTGAATTAAACTATATATATATATATATTTTTTTTTTTTTATGTTATAACATAAAATATAAAATACATATTTAATTTTGTGTTTGAGCAGGGTACTATGAAGATTTATTTCTAATATAATAAAATTCTTGACCACTTGTTACTTATTAAAAGCATGCTTTATTCCTTACTTTAGTCCATTTTGGTATATAAATAATGTTACGCTCAAACTCAGACATTGTTAAGGAATTCAAAGAGACTTATTTATGCGTAAAACGTGCTGAAAAGTTACTCTGGGCGCTAAATCAGCCTGGAGTTCTTTTGCGGTGCAGCTTTAATTCTGTGTTGTGGTATGCAGCCCTATAGTCCCTCAACATCTTTTGTTAGTCGCTGAAAGCTGGTGATCCTCAGGCCATCAAGGCACTGCTCCCTGGATCAATATACGTGTCCATCAGTGTGGCCTGCTCTTTTAGGCCACACAATGGACAGTTCTCTAAACAGTACTTTATTTATATGTGCCTTTCGAGAAAATGAACTGCCGCCGCCTCTGCTTTTCTCTCCTATCCTTTTCTTTTCGGCTTTCTGTTTTCTCCTCTGTCCGTCTCACCCCCACAGCGGCCGTATTTACACAGACTTAATAGTAATTGGAAGGAGCAAGTGTTGCTCCTCAGTAAGGTTGTGACGGTGAGGAAATTTTCCCACCGGTTAATCGACGTGTGACAACCCCGATAATACCGGTATCACCGTGGGGGCAGGAGCGTTCCCTCTTTTCCTCGCTTTCCTTCGCTTTTAAATAGCTTTTAAAAGACGGCGTGCACATTTTACTTTCACTTTCAAATAGCAGCAATTCGGCGTAAAGCAATTTATCGTTTTTAGTTCTTTTGAATTTTCCCTCTTTTCCTCCACTTTTAAATAGCTTAAAAGCGCTGTGCGTATTTTACTTTCACTTTCGAATTTAGCGGCAATTCGGCGTCAATTGCTTGAATGCAACAACAAAATACAACGTCAAACTCACTTTAGCATATATAAAACATAAAACTTTTATTAACAAAACGAATAAAAATACACCATAGGTATATGTCAGGCATGCTAATATAAAATAACAATAACTACATAATTTACATAATAGGTATACAAAACTGGAAATGAGTAAACATGTATAATATATAACCAAATAAATAAGAAACGTAGAACGTTTATTAGCAAAACGATTAAGAAAGCTTGAAGGCACGGCATAGCCTACACCTTGATGTCAAATAAAAAATTACACAAAGTTTAAATGAAGTAAAAATCCTTTTGTTTGCTCTTACTTTTTTTCTGACTGCGGTTGTATTATTTAAGAAACGTATGAATCTACAGCACACGTTTGTGATTTAATGGAAAAAGTTTGAACAGTACTGGTTCATGTCGATATTCTCTTCTTTTAAGTTTAACAACCTTTCTGATTTACGTGGGAATATTTCATGCATTTCATGCAGATTTTTTTAAAGGCTCATGATGGTTAGCAATAGCATCAGTTTGTATTCACATATTGAGCCATTTGTGCAGCTTAAAGGAAGTTGTTCTTGGCTGTGAGGTCTAATGCTTTCCTGTTTCTGTATGCTGTCATCACAAACATTTGACAGAGGTCTTAGATCACACATTAAATTACAAACTCAACTAATAGTGAAATCATACATGACCACAACCACCTTAACTGAAGTGATGATAAAAGTTGTATAGAAGTTTCACTATGTAAAAAAGTGGATGTAGTGTAGAAGAAAAAACAAACCTCCTCGGTCTCCCCTACTGTATGTGTAAATGTAACAAACACAATTTGGCCCAAAGTATGGCCCATTGTTTAAACTATGTCGTCTTGAATTCAAAACAAAACATAAACAGAGGGCAAAAGTAGGCCTTTGGGAAACTTTAAGTCACATGTGTAGTTTACCTCACCAAATTGTTGGAGTCATTAGTTAGCGCTGGCTCGTCTGTCATTGGAGGACGGTGTAAATCCGCTCGCCTCCAGTCGTCAGTCATCAGCTGCTGTGTACTGCTGCTGCTGCTCCAGTCAGTCACCGGGGCGGGCCTCAAACCCGATGGCGCTCTGTTCAACACTCATACTGACTGAAACGACAGAGACATGACTGTGAAACCTGGAGATCTCAACTGAAATACCGTTCCGTTACATAACCTGGAAAACCATTCATCGTCGCGGATTTGTAACGCAGATAGTCTGATAGAACAGCGATGCGTTTGTTCATTTTCATAGACTGAATTCGACATCACACGTAAAATGACAAGATACTTTATCAAGCTCTGTTGGGTTTTGGGGATTATTTATAATGTTGAAGGTAAGCACAAAGTAAAGACTAATGATACTTTTGTTTGTTTGCTTTCCTTTTTCGACCAACATATCATTTTTGTTTAAATGTCCAATAATTAATATCTTGAAACGATTAGTTTTATTTACTGGTTTTGAAGCAATAATAACTCAATTAGAAATTGGAGTCAATTATTTTGATGATATTATTATTGCGATGATGATGATGGTAATATTAACAGTGCATATTTTAGTTGTTTTGTGATTTAAATTATCACAAATGTATTTTCATTTTTAACGATTAATGCGATCTAGGCTATATGCTTGCTTTCCAGCTATGTTTCCAGAAGCCCTCATAGACTGATTTATAATCTAAAGCAGAATTTATCTTTATACATAAAACTCGTGTTTTTTATTAATTCGTTAAAACAAGTCTCTCAAAACCCCATGTAGAATGTCACAATATACTGTGGAAAGTGCCGCTTTGCTGTTTTTTTTTTTTTTGCAAACTTCCAGTGTTTCCCCCAAATTCCTCTAGTTGCTTAGACACAATCTGTATTGTTAAAAGCGCTATATAAATAAAGGTGACTTGACTTGACTCTACAATGAAAATGACATAGCAGGCCTGTAAGACTCTTGATTTCCTCTCTTTCAGGAAACTACCCCATCACAGACAATAGAAACTTTTAATAGTAGAATATTTCTGCCAAGAATGTAGTGTTGAGATTCTCTGTTGTGCACTTCACCCCATTACCTCTTCTTTTCATGCATCAGGAAAAGACGTGCCTTATTTCAGTTTGTGTAACAACATTATTTATGTTTTTCAAATTAAAGGGCCCCCAATACAGATAAACAAGGACTTGTTGTAAGACCAAACCAAATGTTTTTTTTGTTTTTTTTTCCAAGGACACCCTCTCATGCACATGTGATTGGCATGTTTTGGCGGGAGAGTACAAAGAGACATTGTAGGACATTGTAAGTGGGTCAATAATAGCAGAGGGCCATTCCTGCACTTGGTGCACAGGTGACGGATGTCCTGTTGGTCTATGACTTTGTTTGTGAGTGCTGGGCTTTTGTTCCTCATAGTGGGAAAACAGCCCCCCACTCCGACTCCACTTCCGTTCCTTACAGGAAATGTGTTTCCTTTACTCATCGCGGGGTCATCTAGCCATCCTAAACAAAAGAATTCAATGACCTCTCAGGATTGGAATTTGTTTAATGTATTTGTTTAGTGGAAGTCACTGTTGTTTGATTCTCCCATTTCGGTTCTCCAGGTTCCAGGCCCGTTTCAGATAGTGGTCGTCTGCCCCGTATCATCCACCATCCCTCTGATGTGGTTGTCCGGGTGGGCAGTCCGGCCACGCTATCCTGCAGGGCAGAGGGCAACCCTAAGCCCACCATCCAGTGGCTCAGAAATGGCCAACCTCTTGATACGGACAAGATGGATGTGCAGTCACAGCCTGTCGTTTTACCAGAAGGAAGTTTGTTCTTCTTCAGCGTCATCCCTGGCCGAAAGAGTCAGTCCCATGAAGCGTTATACGCCTGCGTGGCTCGCAACAGCGCTGGGGTCGCGACTAGCAGAAATGCCTCTCTTCATATAGCAGGTTTGAATCATGACAAAGTTTGATGTTTTCTAATATTAAAGGGGTCATATGATGCAATTTAAATTTTTCCTTTCTCTTTGGAGTGTTACAAGCTCTTGGTGCATAAAGAGTTATGTGCCCTCTAAAAGCTTGCGTTATGCATGTGAACGGCGTATTATTGTGCCATTTCAAAGAGGCACAAAATCACTTTCAAATACTTTTTCATGAACTGTTCCCTCCTGGTGGAATGACCTGCCCAAATCAATACGAGCAGCTGAGTCCTTAGCCATCTTCAAGAAACGACTAAAAACACATCTCTTCCGTCTTTATTTGACCCTCTAATTCTAGCACTTTCTATTCTATTTTAATCTACTTTATCTATATTTATTTATTTTTTACACAAAACAAAACCAAAAAAAAAAAACACTACTTTATATTTGGTTCTATTCTATCTACTTGTTTTTTCTTTGTGTGTGTGTGTGTATAACATATATATACACCTTGCTACGTGTACTGAGTTAGGCTAACCGAGACTTGTCATTTGCAATTATATATTGTTGCTCTTTTGTTAATTTTGACTGCTTTTATTTTCCTCATTTGTAAGTCTCGTTGGATAAAACGTCTGCTAAATGATTAATGTAAATGTAAAGAATCATCTGTAAAGTTGCAAAGACGAAAGTCTCAAAGCCAAAGAGATATTCTTAATAAAAGTTAAAAGTCAGCTACGCCTACCTAAAACGGCTCGTTCTAAAACACAACACGCCCCCACGTCTACTTCACTGTGTGGGAAGATTTGTATAACACCGCCCAAATGTTCACGTAAAGATAGAAGGCGTAACTTTTATTCTCTCTGTAGTATTGTTGCTGCCACCATGTCGTGGAGATGCTGTGTGTTTCATTGTGAAATTGAAACTACTTTGTTTGACCTTCCAAAAAAAGACAATATGTGCTTCGTCATGCCTAGAACTGATCCGAGCTGGTCGCTGAGGAAATACATCAACTGCTTCGTGCTGTGATTGCCGACATCGGCTTTTTTTTCACCGTGGGCGAAGCGGATACAGTCCTGGTGTCGTCACATGTGTTGCCCGCAAGCCCCCGGATGCTCCTAGTCGTCACGAATTCGCCCACCGCACGTTCTCAAGAAGACACCCCGCCCGCCACCTGCTCACACTCAGCCGGCCTCCGTCTCACTCTAGCCGCCGCTCACATGTGTTTCTTTGTGAAAGCTAAACTACTTTGTTTGGCCTTCCAAAAGAGGACACGACTAGAAATCGGTGGTTAAGTTGTATTTACAACTGTTCCAGAACAGTTTATCCCAAATATTCAGATGTGTCCAGCGCGTTTTATGGAGGGCTGTTTCCTGATCCTGGAAGAGTAAACAACAATGCCGGCTGTTCTGACTCAAAGACTCTAAGTACGGGTGTTTTTTTTATATTATAAGAATTTCCACGGCGATTCAACCTAGCAGTGTAGAGTAGTGCTTGTTGTTTGTCGTTTCTCTGATCAGAAATTCATACAGGGTTTTATGTTTACGCGGCGCGTGCAACGCAATGTGTAAAAAGACAGTATACGTCATTATAATCCGTAATTATGTCCCACTGGATGCAACAAATGCCTCGTTCTAATGGGTTTTAATGTGTTTTGTCTCGTCGCTCCGGCCGGAACACGGCATCACAATATGGTAAATGGGCGTAACATTTCCGTCACACTCTTGAGGTATCTGGCCAATCACAACGCACTGGATAGTTAGCCAATCAGAGCACACCTAGCTTTTCAGAACGATGAACTTTGTAAAAAATCAACCCGTTTCAGAAAGGCGGGGCATAGAGTAGAAACAATAATTTACAGTATGTGGAAAATAATGTGTTTTTTTAACCTTCAACCGCATAAACACATTTCAAATCATTACACCAAATACACAAAATAATGTTCTTGTTTAGCAACGTCATATGACCCTTTTAAAGAGATACTTCACCTAAAAGAATTCTCATTATTCGATCTACATGTTTTCAGACTGGAGACTTGCATGCTCAGTCTTCTGTGGATCATAAACAACAACATATTTTGAGAACTTGTCCATACAGGAAAGTCCATAGGGCCCAAAACAAGCTTGATGGTCTTCCCACTAAACTCCCTGTTTGATATCGACAGACCGTGATCAATGATTAATCCTCGACCTCTGAAGGACAAGAGGGTGAAGAAGCTTAGTGAGAGGTGTCATGAGATTACTGGGAGATCAGATGTCAAAGTTTGCCTTCTGCCGCCAACAAACAGAGCACTATTGACTCTGACACAGGCAATGCTGTGTTTGGAGCTCTCCAAACAATTCCGCAGCTGGCTCGTTTACTCGCATTACTCTTCATTCCCACTGGATTGGAGATAGGATGCATATTGGAGACATTAATATCAATTGTTTTGCACACAAATGAATTTTGTGCGTTTTTGTTTACATATCGATTCACTGCTGAGAATAAGTTTGCGACGCAATAAGCTACGTCAGAGAGTTGACAATAGTCTTTGATTACTACAGAAAAGGGTGTTGATGAGAAAAATTAGTACATTCGTTCTCTCCGATAATGTAGCAAACGATGGTTACAGTTTGCAAAATTTTTTGATCATGCGACTGACCCTTACAGTTAAGTTATTGAAACTCTTATGCTCACGAAGGCAGACAATTTTTGATTAAAAAATACATAAAACAGTCCATTGTGAATAGTTACAATAACAACTAAGGTTTCTTTTTTAATATACTTTAAAATGTATTTTATTCCTGTGATGGTAAAGCTGCCTTAATTACTCCCAGTCTTCAGTGTCACATGATCCTTCGAAAATCATTCTAATATGCTAATTTGCTGCTCAAGAAGCAAGATGATATATACTATATATATACTAGATATATATATAATATTTATATATAATTATATATATATATTATATATAAGGTTTTTTTATTCACTCATGTTTGATTTTCAGTTCTGCGAGAAGAGTTCCGTGTGCAGCCCAGTGACGTGGAAGTGGCGGTTGGTGAGGTGGCTGTGATGAACTGCAGCCCACCCATTGGACATCCTGAGCCCAACGTAACCTGGAGGAAAGATGGGATCCTAATCAACAGCAGCAATGAAAATTACACTGTGAGTGCAAAATATACTCTAATTTGACACTGTTTTCTTATTTAATGGGTTTGATTTGTCAGTTAAGGTCTTTTTCTTGAGAACTCTTCCCTGTGTATGTCTGTAGAGGGCAGTATAACACAGAGAGTGACTAGTCCTAGATAAACTGGTGACTTAGGACCCTGAACAGTGTTTTGTGTGCCTGGATGACAGTATATTTCTGCTTATCTACATGTATAGGAGCTGAATGGTAAATTGATCATTGCTCCAGCCCAGAAGAATGACTCTGGAGTTTACAGCTGTATAGCCTCAAACACAGTTGGAGTGAGAGAGAGTCGTGCGGCTCGGCTGTCTATATTAGGTGAGACACTATCTTTGCTCTAAAAGATTATGAATAACTTATTAAAGCATGGAGACTCATACATCTGACCTTCTTCCTTAGCTAAGCCAGTGTTATTGCGTAAACCAGAGGATGTTTCAGTGCAGCTTGGAGCATCTGCACAGTTTTTCTGTGAGGCCGATGGAGACCCAATGCCTTCTGTAGAGTGGAGCCGAGAAAAAGGACCTCTACCCAATGGCAGGTCAGATGCATGCACAGACCCTTAATAAAAACCATCAGCGTGATGCTCAATGTGCACCTGCAGGTTTTGGCTTAATAATATAGAATCGGTATATAGTCAAAATAGATCCCCTGTAGTACCTAATAAGAACTTCCAGGGGTCTGCAGCCAATCCCCCCCCCACCCAAGTAAAAACCCCAGATGCATAAGGATTGGGAAATTTCTTACAATTTACAATCTTAATCTTATATTAAAAATTGCATTTGCCAGATATTTAATCAACCCTGACCACAGTCTGCAAATCCACTATGTGACGGCGCAGGACACGGGCAGGTACACCTGCACTGCGGAAAATAAGCTTGGGGTGTCTGTGGCCAGTGCGCAGCTTCTTGTAGAGGGTAATAATGCATCTAATCAGTCAATTAACAGCACTTAAACCAACTTCCCAGCATGCCATTTGTATTCCACTCACCTTGTTAAGATAAGTGATGTCTGGCTAATATATGTTACAGATGAAGGAAGCACCAGACTGAGAGACTTACACAAGGAGCTGTCTGCCTTACGTGTGAGCCTGGAGAACGTCACAGTTATGAGTACCGCCTCCAACATGTCTCAAGTTATGTGGAGGGTAATACAGTTCATGCACCACATTTTAAATAATTGTATTTTCTTAAGTAACATTTTAAGATGGCATCACGTCATCCGTGTTCTCTCTTCTGTTGTCTTTCTGTTTGTAGTTGCAGTCGTCTATGTCACAGCCTCATTATTTTGAAGGCTTTGAGGTGCTGTATCGCTCTCTCCTGCCAGCCATCTCAGACTGGACAGCTCAAAGGGTTCCTCAGCCTGGCCTTCACACACATGTGGGACCTCTGAAGAGAGGCTACAAGTACGAGTTCAAAGTCCGACCCTACGGCAGCAGCCTGTATGGCAGGGAAAGCAACACCAGACACTTACGAGTGCCAGAAATAGGTGAGAATATAGAGCATCCTTTACAATAAAAGTACTGTGGTGGTACCATAGTCAAAGATGGTAATACCATGCTGCTTTATTAGTAATTACCATATTCACATACCATGGTATTTGCATGGTACTCCAAAGTACTTCAGTTGAGGGTTATTATTGTTAACTAAAATAAACTTTAAATTGTATTATATATATATATAATATATATATATTTATATAGTTTGTTTAAGTTGCATGGAACTATCAACTAGTCATTTAATTTTAACTAGAAAAAAAATCAACAACAAATAAACTAAAAAGGCAAATAATAAAAAATTGAACAAAAACTATAGGCATAACTTTAAAAAAAAAAAAAGATAAAATAATAACACACTGCTCCTCAGATAATGCTATGATATTATTATAGGACATATTCAGAAAACATGATATTGTGGTTACTTCATATATGTTGTTTACTTCTGATCTTACTCTTTTGTACATATGCACTATCATTAAAAAGGTCAGTAAGTTCATGTGACACAGAAGACTAGAGTTTTGATGCCGAAAATTTAGCTTTGCCATCACATAAATAAATTACATTTAAAAAAATATATTAGAAAATAGAAATCGTTATTTGAAATTGTAACAATATTTCACAATATTAATGTTATTGTATTATCGATCAAATAAATGCAGCCCTGGTGAGCATAAGAGACTTCGTTTAAAAGCATTTACAAATTGTACTAACCCCAAACCTTTGGACTAAAACCAAGCTGTCACCATGTGCCAACTGTAACCATGTGCCTTGTTCACAGTCCCCAGTGCACCACCTCAGGATGTGTCCATAACAATGCCCACTGACCGTAACGACACGGTGCACCTCAGCTGGGAGCCTCCACCTCATGACGCTCACAATGGAAACATTCAGGGATATCAGGTATTACTATAGCATAAAGACACTCATTGTGAAACAATGCTAATAATGCACTGAGAGGCCTTCTCTCCAGAAGATATGTCATGAGACAATAGATTTTTTTCTAGTTCCAAAAAATTTATATAATTAACATTCATGTTTAATCAAAAGAAGCCTGGAAGCAGTTAAATAATTCCTATTTTCAGCCTCAGACACTTCTAGACTGTCTGATCACATTAAAATGACATGACCCTGCCAAAATCAACTGTTTCAGATATGCTGGCTGCTACAAAACTACAGAGTAATTAGAGTCACTATGTTTTTATTAGTCCACAATTCACAGATTCTGACCACAAAACTGATGCACATTTTCTTTGTTGCTATCTATATAAGCATTAGCAGAGACTGCAGCACCATTACATTTTCAGTTACCACTTCAGTCTATTATTGTGATATCATATTGACCTAAAATCACATAAACATATATAGTATATGTAGCCGCCTGCTTGATTTTACTATGCTGTTCTTTCTGACAGGTGTGGTGTGTGGAATCTGAGGAACAGAAGTCTTTTAACTGGACAGTGGACAGTGGAACACACAGTATTGAGATCAGCACACTGCAGCCCGGCAAGCTGTTTTGGGTAACAGTGGCTGCCATTAACGGGGCGGGAGTGGGGGTCCAGAGCGATCCATACAAACTGCTCATAGGTAAGTGAAGAAAACACTAAGGTATGAAACAATCATTTTAAAAGTGTAATCTATTCAATATGTTACCTGTTGCTCTTTCTTTCCCAGAGTCGAGGCAGGAGGCAACACCTTATCAGACTGGCATACTCAGTATGTCTCATTTCCTTGCTGTGATTAAAGAGCCGGTATTCATTGGGAGTGTTGGCACCCTCCTGTGGTGTGTTTTGATGATTACTACCGTGTTTTTGTACAGGAGACATGTCAGACCCACCAACCTGGGAGGCAAACGCTCTGGTAATCTATAATAAAGTCTTGATTTACTTCCTTTTTTCTATACACACATAATAATAATTTTCACTTTCATTTATAGGCTTATATAGACTGGAAAGTGAAGATCTCATCATCAAACACAGGTAAAAAATTAGATGTTTGATTTAAAAATACAGTAATGGAAAGCATAGTTGAATGATGATAATACTACTGAACTTTGAAATATACCACAGTACTGTATGATAACCATGTTCATATACAATGGTACATTAAAGAATACCAAACTACTATATTGTACTATAGTAAACTACTAGTATAATGTGTACAAAAAGCATGGTATTGCCATTATACATTTCCAAAAAGTACACTAAATGTTGCATTTTATATGCACCAGCTCAGCAAGTAACTTTGGAAACTCATTTCTGTAGAAGCTCATCTCTGTATTCCACATGAGAAAAAAGCCATGCTTTAATAAATCTAACTTATGAGATAACAAATCAAACTTTTGACATACTAAGTTGCAATTGACCTATTGGTAAGCCCCTCCCCTCGAATGCAGATGAGCCAATGGCAGTTGAGTATTAGTTGCACGGGGACCGGAACTCGGACATCTTTAGATTTCAGCGCCATAGAGAAACATTGGAAGATCCAAATCTTTCATCGGTTTGATGGTGTTTATGCTACAAAAATGGAAAAAACCATGTGCCTGGGGTACTTGTAACACTGATTCCAGGTATCCTGAGAGGATGGGCAAAAAAAACGGAGCAAAATATCCCTAAGCATTCAACCCCAATCCCAAGGAAGACGAAAACGTCATTTTCTGGTTGTCATACTCTCATTAAGTTCCAACTTTCATCTGCTCAAGCAGAACGTTAATGTCATCTTGTGCTTTAGCAAGGTATCTCTGGCTAAAGCTAGCTAACGTTAAAGTTGGTGAGTCCATGCTAATGTACAAACTTAAATAGCTAACTGTTCTCTCGTCATGTACAGTGTAGGTCAAAGAAACATAAACGAAGGTCTACATTTCAATGCCTTTCCATATTAAACTGGTTAAATGTAAATTAATTTAATCTTACCCTGTGGTACATGAATCCTGGATGTTGTCATCTGCGATTGTGACAACCGTAACATAAGGCTTCTCCTGCTTGCATTGTGATCTGTAAACCCTCGCTTCCAAATTAATCTTGTTACCACCATATTTATTTTTAAAATCTTTTATATATCCCTCTATGGCAGGGGTAGGTAGGCAAGTTCGGTCCTAGAGAGCCGCAGTCCTGCAAAGTTCAGCTCCAACCCTAATCAAACACACCTGAACAAGCTAATCAATGTCTTCAGGATTACTAAGGCTATAGGCAGGTGAGTTTTTTTTTCAGGGTTGGAGCTGAACTCTGCAGGACCGAACTTGCCTACCCCTGCTCTATGGCAAATTTAAGTCCCACTTGAATGGTGGTCCTTCTGTGTCCAAAATGTATCAAAAACATATTGGGACAAGGATTTTTACAACTGACATCTGAGCCCCCCCCCCCCCCCCCCCCCCCCTCCCGTAATTACCTAGCAACTCCTGTTTGTTTGTCCGAGGGGGGGCGAGGCTTACTGATTAGTCAATTATGAGATAAAGTCTTCTTATATTTAATTTTTACTAATAATTATGTATTGTTTTTATCTCATAATTATGACTTAATATCTCATTTGCCAATTTACTTTTAATCTAATAATTTCAATTTAAATCATAATTTTTACTGTTTATCTCATAATCATAATTTACCAAAGCATGACTTTTTTTCTTATGTAATACTATACTTATGAAATAGGCTTCCATAAGTAACTGAGTCACCATCCTTATTATTTCCTTTCTAGAATGGCGGCACCAGACTCTCCATGGATCTCTGGAGGCTGGAGGCCAGATTCCAGCAGTGAGCCCAAGCAGGGCCTTTGGACCCCGAGTCAAGAGAACTCTGGCTTCCGGAGGACCAGTAAGTCACGACTTTAGTTAATATACATAGTCATAACCTTCCCTTGAGTTTCAACCCTCACCTACTTCTCTTTTTTCCTCTCGTCATCTCTCTGGATGACAGATACGTCCTCATAAGAACCTTTAAAAAATGCCTGTCACCCCTGAAGTCAAGACACTGCAGAGTCCTCATCAACTCTAATTACTGTTGACATTTTGGCACATTATGTAAATCAGTCTGGTTTTTTACCTCCCTACTGACAGCTCTGCCCATTATGGCTAAAAAGGACCCCAACCCTCTGCGGTCAGCTGTCCCGATTGTACCAGACAATTGTGGCGTCTATGGCACCTTTTATGTGGATCTAACCGGCAACGTACTGAAGACGTTTAATAGTCCAGGTCGCTGTCCCAGAATGCCCCACGTCAAATCTCAGCTGCATAACTCCGAAACCGTTTGGATCACTGAACCAATCGTCAAAACTGCCGTTGTGAGGGAAGTGCAGGCATTGCCATGGAAACGTGCCCTCCCTGCCCAGCCCAACATGGGAGTTCTGAAGGAATCATGGGAGAAAAATGACAAGCGTGGTGAGACATTCATTCATTCAGCGAGTTATTCACATTCATTTTGTCCAGCACTAATACGTGTTTGTCTACTTCCAGAGCTGCATGCTGTAAAAAGTGCCCCACTAATGCCCGTGAGTAAACAAGCACTGGCAGTGTGCAGTGCATCGAGTAAACGTCAGCAAAGATTCAGTCAGCACCCTGCAGGTTTGAACATTAGCATGTCTTGTGTTGAAAATTCTATTATACAATCTATTTATTAAATCTCTTCTAAGCTGGTCTACATTCCCTTAGGTGGTGTATCAGAGCCTGTGAAGCCGCCGAGTTCTCCACGTATCCTGCACTACTCTGCATCTCTGCAACTGGTGGACATGTTACCCAGCCCTCCACCTCTTCCTATGGAGGACAACCACAGCCTCAGCTCAGAGGACGAGTGAGAATCACACCTATACACAAAGCCAAATTTAAAGCAGCACTATGTAACTTTTGGTGCTCTAGCGGTTAATAAACAGAACTGCACACATCCCGTGGAAGAACATTCCAACCGGAGCTACTTCTCTAAGTTTATGTGTAGGGCGATTCACGCAGGTATGTGTTACTCCGCAGCGGTGACGACCCGACCAGGCTACAATAGTCCAAATATAAGTACATATTATAAGTGTACTGTAGTGATTCGGATTCGGAATAAGACAAAAACGCAGTTTGGAAGATGAATTCATGATGTACTCGCTCATTATATACATTTTGCTAATTTTTAACACAGAAAAAGTTACATAGTGCTGCTTTAAATCTTCAATGATTTTATTACTGATTTATAGCCCAGCAGAACATTAAGGTTAAATTGGTTAACTTTAGGTAATGCATTATGTCTTTAAGTAACAATGAACAATATTTTTTAAGCATTTATTAATCCAAGTTAAAGGGATAGTTCACCCAAAATGAAAATTCTGTTATCTATTTACCTATGCCCATGTCGTCCAAACCTCAGTGACATTTTAACATTTCAAATTGTATAAATCGCTGTTCAGTTCAGGTAAAGTAATACAACTTTACTGTAAAGTGGTGCCATTATGTGGCTTAAAGGTATCGACTTTGTGCCATGTTTCCCCTAAAGAAAGAGTAATAAAAATAAGCTCAAATGAGACAATAATTGACATACTAAAAGAATTTGAGCTATAAAAAGTGTGTGGGAAACAAAATTCAGATAATTTGGTCTGGAAAGAGCTTGATGTAAGACTTTTGCAGGTGTCTAGGGAAATCAGAGCACAGTATTTGACATCTGAATCTATAAAGGAGACATGAGAGATCACTAGGGTCTTTCTCTGAGCAGAAACTTCTGAGAAGCTATAAATTCATCTATTTGCTATCCATTTTGTCTCATAGCTATCTAGGAGAAACAATTAAAGATAAGAAAGTGATCTCATTTGTGATTTTTCTTTCCTACAGGCAACAGTATTCAGCAGAATGCTTTGAAGTTTTAGGTTCCCGTTTATCAGAGTTCAGTTCCTTCTCAGTGCACTGAAACAAACTAGAACTTTAGATTGTCTTTCTTTTCAATGTGGCTTCTTAAGAGGTCATAAACTTCAGTTTCACCGTTGTCATAGCAGGATGTGAGTAGTGCAAAATAAACTACTGTCACAGAGCTCAAGATTTGTGTCCATTTCTCAGACGTTTGAGAGGTTGCCGGTCCGTAATGACGGTGTCTGTGACAATGCAGTGTCATTATACCATGACAAGAGAGAAGTCTACTACTGTCTCTCTGCTCTCAGACTAAAAGACTGGAAACCAATTTAGTTTGTAGCTCAACTCTAATGATCCCAGGGAGTTTTAAGAGGAAATGGCCCACACCATTTATTAGAAGGTCTGTAATTGGGAGGAAGTGTGTTTTAAATGCTGTTGGACACAGACAGGAAGCTTTTTCCGGCAGTGCACACTGAGGCTGCAGGCGTTATGGAGAAAGAAGAGGGAAAAAGTGTCTAGTTGGAAGGGACAAAGAAATGCCAAATCATACAAATCTGATGTCAGCAACACAGATATATGAACAAAAACCTTCCTAAAAGAACATTTTATTGTTGAGAGGTTCCTCTTTAAATGTCTCAAAAGACATAATGAGGTTATGTTTCATATATAGGGTAATTGGTCTCAGATGTTGCTTAGACACAAATGAGATCGACAAAGTACGATTATAAAGCTTAATGCAGATAGAATAGTTCAGATTTTTAGTTTTTGGATGAATTCGATGAGAAAAGATTGTGCACATTGCAGGTTCTGCAAATTGTTTCAATCCTTTCTGAACTCAAAATGAGACACATGAGATTACTAGGGGTCTTTTCTTCACAAGGAAAAAAATCTATCTGGTTACTCAAATCAGGTCTACATTTCTGTCTATGATAAATACATTAAAAACATCTAATTTGTGATTTTCCCCGACTTATACATTAGTGGACACATTTTATTAATTAGTTTCCTTGTTTTAGTTAAATGGCCAAGTTTGATTCATTCATTCCCTTGTTCTAGGTGGCCATGTTGTACTAATTCGATCCCATGTTTTTATTTAGTTAAATGATGGCCACAATTGAACAAAAAATGAAGTAAGTTGTATTAGTAAAACATGGCCATGACTTACTAACAAGGAAACAAATTAATAAATCACGGGATGTCCTTTGCAGGGCTCCATAGTAAAGTTATTTTCCTTAGAAGTAGCATTTGAAATGCAGCAGACATAAACAAGTAGCCTGCTAGCTTGGCAAATACTCTACTACGCATATGTTCAATTATATTAGAAAAGCTTATAATTGAACATTTGTGTTGGGTAAAGGTTTAAACTTCCAGGTTAAATTTGTAACATTATGCTAAGCTAATATGCTGAACAGTTAGCATGCAAAAGTAAGATAACTAAAAAGAATGAGAATTGTTTAGCAAATACTTTACACATATGTTCAATTATACTATAAAACCTAAAAATTTAACATTTGCCTGTGTTGATGGCTGCTACAGTATGCTAAGCTAATATGCTGAGCAGTTAACATGCAAAAATAAGCTAATCAAAAAGGTTAAGGTAAAAGGTAGGTAAAATCTATAGCTTCAGTTATATACTATTATATGTAACAGTTTAAAAGACCTGTAGCCTGCCGAAAATGCTTGGCGTGTATGGAGCAAGTGTAATGGAGGCCAGCGGTAGGTGCTGTGCAGGTAAAAGACGCACTAGCGACTGATGTGGCTGCAGTCTTTAGCCTCCTTGTTAGTGCGTCCGCCTCCCATGCCGGAGACCCGGGTTCGAGATCCACTCGGAGCGAGAACAAGGTGTGGTGGAGAGGACCCGGAGGAGAGGGGTTACATTGGTGCCGTGACCCGGATGGGAGTGATGATTAGGGGGGTGAGTGTAATGGAGGCCAGCGGTAGGTGCTGTGCAGGTAAACCTCACTCCCCTGATCTCAAGACACGCACTAGCGACTGATGCTAGTGGCTGCAATCTTTAGCCTCCTTGTTAGTGCGTCCGCCTCCCATGCCGGAGACCCACTCGGAACAAGAATGAGGTGTGGTGGTGAGGACCCGGGGGAGAGGGGTTACACTAGTATGAGTGATAAGCTAGTATTTAGTCACTGGTTAGAAAGGAAACATGATTATGATATGCCCATCTATATCTGATCCCTCAGGTCTACCAGATCCACCAAATTGACAGTTGACATCGGCTCTCTGCAGTCTGTGTGTGCTGCCTCTGGGCTCCAGGGTCCCGCTACGGCCACTACGGGCTGTCCAACCCACCACAGTCCAGCCCAGCCAAGCCCGACCTACAGCCACCTGTCCACAGCCTCCTTCTGTCTTTCCAATGGTGACTACCAGGACACCACTCTAAGTACTCAGGGCCACACTCAATACATGGAGATGAGCCCCAAACCACAGGGGCAAAGGTAAAAGAATACCTGAAAGAGTATTTATCTGAAGGAAGTATCAAGCCAAGGGCTAATGTTGATGTCTCCAACAGTACGTCCCATCAAAGTTCTCCTTCAATGTCCCGTCCGTTCTCTCCCACGCCCACGTTCAGTTACATCTGTGGGCCTGTGGAACGGGAGATGGATGACGAGCAGGAGTCTCAGCCGATCGGCCTCAGGAGAGCCACCCTGAGGAGCATGCCCTCGTCTTGCTGCAGCGAATGGGAGGGTTCATTGTGGAACGGCTGGGGTTCGGTGTCAGAGAGCAACGTGACAAGCGCTCGAACGAGTATCATCAGCTCCTCTGACTGCTCGTTCATAAATGATGCAAACTTTGCCCGCGTCCTGGCTATGACAGCCGAATCCATGAGCGGTACTTTATCAGGCAAGATACAAACTCTCTTCAACCTCTGTAGAATTAGGTTGTTGTAATGTACTGTATAGTCTCCACGTGATTCAAGTACTAAGCTGGCTAACAGCAAATACAGATGTAGTTGTCCACTAGGTGGAACAATCTGCTCATGCTGTTGAGTTCCATGGCTTTATCAGCAATTCTACACAGATTCACCACCCCAGAAAGCTCTGCTAATTTCCACATATTTATAAAATTAAATAAAGCTGCTTTCTAAATAAATAAATGTAAATATTTTGACTAATTTTAATCAAGCTTTCAGGAACCAATAAGACTGTAGTACTCTTATATTTTAAGATCTTATATTTTACCATGTTTAAACGTGTTCTGCAAATTTCTTCTAGGGATACTTATAAGTTATGTATAAATCTGACCACATGAATTGCCAAAAACTGTGATTACATTTCACTTTTTTTGTTGCTCACCAGCTTTTCTCAGTTCATCATTGTCAGTCACTAGTTTTTCAGCTATGCAGGGCTGTAAAATTACTCTGCCTCATTTGCATAGCCAACAAAAAGTATGATGTAAATATTTGCTTTCAATTCAGTTCATTTAAAATGATTCATAATTTTGACATATAGTGTATACAGTGCAACCAAAGTATTTAAAAATGACTCATTTGATGTAATTGCGTTACACAAAGAATATGTTTGTAAGGTTTTAAATGAAAAATTAAGATTGAACACTTTCAGCTTGTCAAATTTTAATGGAACATGTTCATAGTTAATGTGATAATTTAAACTACACCTGCCTTCACCTAGAGACCGTAGGTTAAAAAGAATAGCAAAAAATAAACATTCACAAACTCAAACAAAACATAACAATAAAAACTGAGTTTGTTCTGAAAACTTATTATTCATTTGTCACATAATTTTGTTATCTAATGTAATAACATGTCCGACTAAAGCAACTTATAAACTGTTTGCTACTATAAAACAGAAAGATCTGCATACACATAGCGGGGCAATCAAAACTATACTACACTATAAATGAGGACTATAACACAAGAATTTTACATGTCAGACAATACACCCACACGTCCACGAGGCACTGCAGCATTACTCTTCCCAACGAGACTGGTGCTACTTTGGTACAATGAGAAATAATGGGATTTGAGTGCCTGTCTGCAAATTGTCTGAGCTACCCCACCATCCTCTCTGAAGTTTCAGCAAATCAATCACGGCTTTCAAAAGAGAAACCTACAGGGACTTTCCTCTCTCCATTTGCTGATTGTTTCCCCCTTTCACTGCATCAGGTTAAATGACTAGTACATTGTAACTGATGAGTTCAGCACCGTTGTCATTCAGTGTTATAATGGTAAAATTGACTTGAACGTCTTTATACGTGTTAACAGATTGCTTTTATGTATTTTGTACCTATGTGCATGCGTAAGCATTCATCTCCTTTGATTTCCTTTGTGATGTGTATGTGATCGTGCATTTTCTGCAGATTTCTCCCCGCCTGCATCCCCCCTGAGTGTTCTATTCCCCCCTCGAGAGTGTTTTGGAGAGGTGGAGCCGCTGCCCGTGTGGGACTGGAGCACTGCGTGGGTGGAGGAGTTGGAGGCCCAGTTTAAAGCCTCCAGCGAGGCCAGAAGAACTGCCACATCTAGCCGACACTCAGGCATTGAGCGTTGGAGAGGACATCTGGAAACCCCCTCGCACCGATGATCGACTTGCACATGCCTAGGGATCGTTTATGAACTACATTTCCCTGCATTCCTCAGGGCAACCCCCATTTCTTGTAGTTTTGATGGGCTTGGGTATGTAGCAAGGTCAAATATAAGAACACACTGCCGCAAGGTACAGTAGGTGCAGTTTATATGCCACTTTCCATATGGACAGTTGAGTTGTACCAAACCATAATAAAGACTATTGTACAGGATGTTCATATTGGCATTCAAAGAAATGTAAATAAACCAATTTTATTTAATAATACTCCACATACAATTTTATAAAATCATGTACGCTTTTATACGACAGAGTTATCTAAAATACACAGGAAATATTATACAAGATGTTTTTGTATTTTAAGATTCTTTTTTTATTATTTTATAATTACATACATTTCTTTTTTTTTACATTGAAAAATGTTAGTTCATTTTGCATTTGAATTGGAATATAACTGTGTTAACTAAATGTTAGCAATTTTAGATCAATTTTTAAAACAAAAAGTTATTTTTATTGTTTATTGTTGTTTTTTATGTATGAAAGTAGTTTGTTCTGTAGCCCTACTGTTTAGCTGTCAGTTTGTTTTTTTTTTTTACGTACATCATAAATATATTTCTCACATGCTGCACTACTAAAAAGTCACATTTTATTTTTACTAATTGCCTTTTTTAAAGTTAATAAAAAGATTATAAGTGAACATTTTCGGATTACTCTGATTACTAATGACATGTTTGTGTTTGTTGCATTTGTGTCCGACTGTCTTGTAGTTAAGGGAGCACAAGAGCTCTGTCAAGAGAACATGTACGGCCCTCCAGAGCACTAATCCTCACCGCAAGCCAGCAGAACCAAATCAGACAACTCTAGACACCCGCTGGACACACACACACACTCACAGAAAACACAAGTGACCATGGCATGACTGCAGAGGGATTATCGCTTCTCTCTCTCACTACGGCCATATGCTTGGCACAAAAACACACCTCCCCCATTACACACTTTTATGCGTGTGCACACAAACACACTGTTCGGATCTACAGGCTTGAATTTGTCTATGGCCAAAAAAGGCATCTTTTTATAGCCTGCTGGTAATCCTTTGACTCAGTTTGCCATGCAAGAGCACACTAAAACGGTACCAAGTTTTGCTCCTCTCTTGCTCAGTTTCTTTCATTCATTTGTTACAGAAGAGCACCCCACATTTGTCTGCAAGGATTATTTTGCATGAAACAATTCTTTCTTATAACATGATTAGGTTTTTAGAAATTCTTCTGATTAAAATCCTTGCTTATAAGTGATTGAGATAAAATATTCAACTAAATTTTTGCATTTCTTACCTCAATCCACCAGGTAAAAATAGTCACATTTGTGAGATATGAAGTCGCAATTGTGAGAAATAATGCTGCAAATACAATAAAAACAATTTATTGTTAATAAAAGGTTTAATACAATAAATGTGTTAAACTTGAGAAATAGTATCAACTATGAGATATAAAGTTGCAACTGTGAGATATAAAACTGCAAATAAAGTCAGATTTGTGAATAATGCAGTTGCAATTATGAGATAAAAAGTTGCAACTGTGAGATACAAAGTTACAAATGCAAGAACTTAAGTTGAAACTGACAAATAGTTGGTATTAGGATATAAAGTTTTGGACAATTGTGACAAAGTCAATTGAGAAATAATGTTTCAATTGTTAGATATAAAGTCACAATGGTTAGATACTTAAAACATGCCGTTATGAGAAAAAGAGGCGTAAAGTCAAAAATGTCCTATTATTATTATTACTACTATTGTCATTTTGTAAGGTGGAAAAAGGCTTCTACAAAAATTACGTCTGATCGCCCCAAAAAGTAATCAGTAATCAATAAAATAATTAGAGTTATCAGTTAGTACCACAAAATGGTACTGGACGAGTTCTGCACCAAAGTTTAATACTTAATGTTAGGGGTTAGTTCAAATGTCTAACCCTAATTATAAGTGATAGCAATAGTAATGACTTAGCAAGTACCACTAACAATTCACTTGCCAGCGAAATTTAAAACCATACGTCTCCAAATTTCTGTCAGAACATTTCTAAGTTCTGTCAGGGGGAAGTCGTGGCCTAATGATTAGAGAGTCAGACTCGTAAAGGTTGTGGGTTCGAGTCTCGTACCGGCAGGGATTGTAGGTGGGGGGAGTGAATGTACAGCACTCTCTCCCACCTTCAATACCACGACTGAGGTCCCTTGAGCACGACAACCGAACTCCAACTGCTCCCCCCCAGGGCGCCGCAGCTCAAAAAATGGCTGCCCACTGCCTCCGGGGTGTGTGTGTGTTTCAACTTGCTTTGTGTGTGCCCGTACTTTGGTGGGATAATGCAGAGCACTAATTCCAAGTATGGGTCTTAGTACTTGGCCACATGTCACTTCACTTAAAAATGTTTCCAGGAATAATTGGCAGATAGGACAGATTTCCAAGGTAATGCACTGTGGCTCTAAATTATCAGCTAAATTGTCATTAATGTCCTACACCTGAGTCATCATCTCTCACGTCTGCATCCATCAACACACTAAATGAAAATTAAAGCCTCTGTGTGGCGCACCATCCAGTCGAGTGGGCTTACCCGAGGTCCTGTGCCCAGTCGGAGGTTCAGAGGCAGGTGTGTGTGGAGATGAGAAATGGCAGAGTGTTTTGCACAGGCCCCATGGGATCCAGCCTTCTGTTGGCCTTCACTGACCCAGATCGGCCCCGAGAAAGATTAAACTCAAGGGTCCTTCTGTTCCCTAAAGCTTACGCTCCACAGGAAGGGTACACAAATCCAAGCTGGTTCGACTGGAGCTGCGGAGAGAAAAGAAAAAGCATTTATGTGCAATTAGTCAAGAATTGCAGAGATTACACCAAACAGTTGACTGCGTATTCAAGAACCTCTCACGGGCCGATTGGTTCGGTTTATCTCAGAGGCGCAAACATTGCTTACTTTCCACATAAAGGAGTCCTCGTACCTAGCTAACAGCCCGGCAGTTGTTAACGCTAATATAATTCTTTTCTCGTCTCCAAAGAGCATTCAGCCTTTTTAACCCAGTGTTCATCGTAAAACATCTTGACATTGATTTCAAAGCCAAATGCCAAAGCCGCTGTTTTACTACCTTGTTTGAACATTGTCCTCTTAGTTTTAATGTGGCAATTGCATGCACTTTGCATACATTAAATGAACAATGAGGTTGAAGGCATCCATCTCAGGGTTCTGTAATTAACATGGAAATGGGAGAATGGTATTTTGACTGCGCTTTGCTCCCCTCTGGCCCTCCTGGGCGTGTCTCCACTGACACAAAGCTAATAAATGAGCTAGTGATTTATGGGTGAGAGATATTCTTTATAAAAGTGAACGCTCATCCACACCTTCCTAAAACGCCTCGTTCAAACACGACTGACATTCTTTGTTTTTCTTCTTTCATTCTTTACCCTCTGCTTGCTTTATCTAACTCACTGTCCCTTTCTTTCTCGCCTTTCTCCCACTTGTGTTTTCTTCATCCCTCTTCCCCGGGCCACCTTCGCCCCCCTTTTTCCTTCTCAGCATCCAGTGTTGCCCTGGAAGAGGTTATTTCATGGCCCTCAGTGGCGGTTCAGCCAGGTGGTAGTGCTGCCTGAGCGCCTGCTGTAACTGTAGAAACGAAAGATTAACGTTCGCTGAAAAGTCCAGTCTTGTCTTTGTTGTTGAAAATGTGTGGCCTGATTTCTGAATAAACTAACTAGCTAATAACTACTTCAAAACTTTTAAACAACAAACGTTCAAAAACAGTAATACCATGTAGGCTATTATATAAAACCATTAAAAATTGTTACTTAAAATAAAGTACAGGTATAAAAAATAAATATAAACGAAAACAATTTCAGATAATGATTTCTCAATTTCATTTAGTTTAACTTGGTGTACTAAACTATTAATCTCAATTTTAGGCTATATTAATACACGATATACCAGAACAACCACGTAGGCTATAGCTCAGCAAATTGTTTATTGTATACAAAAACAACAAGGACTACCAAAATTTAGTCAAAGAAACATATAATTTGGTTTTTGAATGAAATACATTTCCTCACGATTCCAAACACGCCTTAAAAAAAGACACAAGTACATCGTCACACAGTCGTCAAATTACAAACCATCTTGCTTTGAAAGAAATGGGGGGAAAAACACATTCCTCTTGTGACCGCAGGACCGGGATCCACAGACGGCGACTGACGGAGCAGACAGAAGCGTCCTCGGCTCCTTAGGTCGTGAGTCTGGCATGGTCAAACAAACCCATTGGCTTTATTTTTTTTATTTTTTTTTGTTTGTTGTGTTCTCCAACACACAAGAGTGCAATATTGATTGTGCCTTTGAAATGCTGCTTGTATACATTTCTACAAGAGGTTGGCACATTCAGACATGAACTTATCTATAATATCAGAGCTTTTAACATGATTTCATTTCTTCTTTCATGTATAAATACAATATACTCTTCTTTCCTGGCATCTGGACCCCATGTAAAAAGCTTCAGCGGATGATTATTTACAGTGACAGCATGATGAAAAATGCCCCCATGAAGGTCATAAATAACAATAACAATAATAATTAATAACATAATCAAAAGTCCCAGAATCACGCTCTGAAATCTGTACATGCGTTCACTTCTCTTCGGTTCTTCTCTTCAGCTTCCGAACGAAAACGGAGGGATTTCCATGTAAAACTTTCTGCGTCTCATAGCCTTCCCTTATCTCATCTCCTGGAAGAGAAGAAAAACAATTTTTGAATTACAAAAGATAAACTTTCAAGTTGATATGTTTGATGCAAATACTGTCATTTGAAAGTCTTAAAAAACAGCTTAGACCAGTTTGGAACAGCTTCTAAGACGGTTTTATATGGACAATGCTGGTCATTATAGCAGCCTGACCATTGTAAAGGCTGTTGTTTCACAGTAGAAATCGAAACTAAAGAGACAGAACAACAACAAAATACACCTGCATTGAACACGCAGCTTGCTGAAGGGTATAAGAAAAGCAGCAACTTAGTTCAAAGACGACAAAGATTGTTTATCGGATCCTAACTTTTGTAAAATAGAGCAACGCTGACAAAGATAAAGCTCTCTAGACCCCGCCTATGTTTGCATACACCTCAAATGGAGTATACTTTGAAAGGCTACGTGTTCAGCTGTACACATACACTAGCGTGCACATAAAAAACGAAGTGTACTTTGGGCTTAAGACACTAAAACCTTTATGAAAGTGGCCAAAATATACCTTACACTGGTAACCAGTGGTTTTAACTGGTCATTTAAACTGGTCAACCATTTTAGCTGGTCTATTCAGCAGATAATTGTGGCCTCTCTCAGGACAAAAGATAGGCTGTTTTTGGTTTGGTATGTCTATGGATGACTTAATGCAGCAGGGAGTGTCCATCATGTGACGTGACAAGATCTGAGGACACAGAATAAAGGCGATCTCAGAGGCAGACCTCTTCTCCCCTCTCGCCATCAAGCACCTATTCACGCTCTCTGTCCTCGCTAACCACCGTGACAGGACAGGGTAACCCAAAACTATCTCCCTTGGGGAACGTATAGCCCTCTTTTATGTGGTCTGCCTTTTATGTTCCAGAGGGAGTAACCTGAGAGGGGGTCACACATCTGAAGAGACTCATATGGAGTGACCTTAGATGTGCGTCACCCAGTTCATGTCTATAGTGAAACTGTAAAAAAAATTTTTTTTAAAGTGTTATGGCCACTTTGACCCATGCATTTAGTTCTTCCTAATCTGATTTCTCTAATTGACTGAACTAGTTGTAAATGGTGAGAAACCCTCTTCTAAATGTTAAAAAGTACCATGGTATTCCTGTGTTTTTCGGAAATTTTGGAAAATATTTTTTGTGTATTATTATGTGATACCATTACTGTACCATGGTACCACTACTGTACGTTTCTGCATAGGGAGAATGATTTATGTATCGCATAGATGCAAAATATAAAAAAACCACAAGAAGCACTTTTATTGATTTTACCACAGTACAGTAAAAGGGTGTTATCTACATCATTACAATACAAATGCAATTCAAAATTGACATTATTGAAATTATTAGTAATAATAATAATAATGTTATTGTAATTATTAATGCATGTTGAAACCTAAGAAAATGTTGAAATCAAGAAAATAATAACCCTCAAATAATGTACACACATTACAATGTAATAATCAAAGATCATTGCTTTTTTTTTTTTTACAGGCATTTAGAGCTGGAAATCTTTGTCGAATAAAGCGGATTTAGTAAGGAAGAATATGACAACATTTTCTAAATGTGTCTACTTTAGTATTTGAGAGCTGTAAAACTTGGTTATAAATAATCATGCCAGTGTTTGATATGAGAAAAATCACTTTACATACAGATAAGTCTGTTGTAGCATCTCTTCTGTCATAAGTTCTGTGAGCGTGGAGAACGTACTTCAGAGGAAGTGTCTGATTGCCGGGTAAAAGTAGCCTACTGTCTCTACAGATCACTCTCACTATGTGCTGAACAGCCAGATGGACTCAGTCTGTCTAGACCAGTGGTCACCAACGTGGGCACCTGGTAGCCCGCATGGAGTCTCTGAGTCGCCCGCCAAGCACGTTCTATAAATAGCCTAAATTAGCGTCGGGCGATAAATGATATAATATCGAGATTATGATAAAATTTATGTTAATGATGATAAGCTCTGGACATTTTTACTTAATATGGATTAATCACAACAGAAATAAATGTTACAGCAACCAGTCAGTGCATGTTGCTAATAAGTCTGCATGTTCTGTGTGTCCAGTGTTGCCAACTAATTTTCAGGGGAAGTTGCTAAAGGAAGGTCGATTTATTGCTAAAAGTTGCTAAATGGTGTTGTGATGTCATTGCGCGATGACGTCATTACGTAATCACGACGCAAAATTGTCACTACATCAAAATATTTTATATATGTTAATTTAGATTTGTTCGTAAAATCATATAAATGCATAATATAATATTAAAATATAAATAACTATTTTTATATACAACATTGAACACTTTGAATATTTACACATTTTTGAACAATTACATTTTATGTATTTTCTTATTAACTAGTAAAACTACACATTCTGAACATTTAGTTTTAAGCAGTGTATTAGTAGTCAGTAAGAAAATAAATCACAGGTTTTTACCTGCATTTTAAATTACGCATTGTATTTTGTGTTTTCGGGTTACAGGGTTACAACGGATAATGGATAACGAATAGTGTCCTGGAAAATTACTAGTACCTTTGCCATTTTTCTAGATATTTTTCTTACAGTGTACAAACTGATCAACAATCGCAGGTACAAACTACTAACAAAGTGTATCATAAATGAACAATTATTACATTATTATTGTTTATTTATCAAGCTGAACAATTGCAGATAGCAATAACTTCATTCATGAGATGTGTGTACTGCTGGGCAGCTTTGCTTTCCTCTTTTTGTGAAATTTAGATGGAAAATGTGTGCCTTTTTATTGTTTGAGTCACTTATCAAAAGTTGCTAAAAGTAGCCAAATAAAATTTTAAAATAGCTAAATTTGTTGCTAGGTGCTTTTGGAAGAAAAAGTTGCTAAATTTAGCAACAAAATTGCTAAGTTGGCAACACTGTGAATGCGTGGAGTAGTTTCATCTGATACACAAACTCAAACACACATGACTCGTGGTGTTTTCAGCGTCTGCGTCTCAATATATGAGACATGAACACATTCACTTCATCTTCAGAGCTGCTCTGAGAGTTACTTCACCAGCTTTATGCAGTTTCATTTGAGAAAAAATACCGTCAAATAGCCTACACGCTGAAACTAAAACTAAAACTGAAAGACCTTCATGACAAACCGTCAAAATAAAAGTCCGGTTTAACTTGAAATGATATGACTGAATATATTACTACTGTATACTACAATGCAATTCTTAAAGTAATAATAATATTATTATTTTTTAAGGAATATCATACAACCAAGGTATTTTTTCATTTATTTATGCAGTTCTGTTGTGCAGCATCATGTCTGATCAAATAAAATAAAGATGCAATGTTTTGTTTTGTTGTAAATTGATTTTCATTTGATTACATTTTAAGATTGATTAAATTGTTAAAGTTTTATTAATTCATTTCACTAGACACCATTTTTTATGATAAACAAGTAGCCCTTGAGACAATTGTATCCCTTCAGGGAGCCCTCACTAACAAAAAGGTTGGAGACCCCTGGTCTAGACTCTTCCACACTTAGTCAATTCTGTCTTGCCAATGAATGAGTGTTAAGAAAAGATAAACTAGTGCACATGTTTGCGAGGCTGTGTTTGACTAAGCTTGGCTAATGTTTGAGATTTAGGATTAGTGTTAGGATTTGGGAGGACGAGGATTACAATTTGAAAGCATACATTTAAAAAAAAATCAGTCTTAATCTTAATCAGTGTCTTAATTTTTTGTCTTGAATTACTATAAAAATATCTAAGCATCTTTAAAACAAGATGGATTTACTTAAGAAACAAAATTGTGCAAGACATTTTCTTGTTTCAAGCAAAAAAAGCTAATCACTTTGCCTGTATAGAAAAATCCAAAGCTTATAATAAATAAATTCAAATCTATTTAGAAAACAAGTCTTGTGCCATTTTTATAAATTTGCATAAATTAAGTACAGTAAATAATTTACATGCATATTTAATAGAAAATATTACTCTTGATTTAAGGATTATTAAATGTTTTAAGTGGATAAAAAAGACTGATTAGGAAAATGGTTTTCTACAGTGTGAGAAAAGTTACTTAGTCTTACATCATTTCTCTTCCTGCCCGTTCCGTGCCCCCGTGATCCTGTTGACCCCCGTGATGATGAACTTCCTGTTGAGGAGCAATTGCTGGACATCTGACCTCGAGACAAGAAGTTGGGCTTGTTGTAAGGAATTAAATCATCTTCTGCTGTGAGCCACATAAACAAAACCATACTGTTAGGGTTCAAAAGTGTGAAAGCCGTCCCATTTGAAACGCTATTTTTATTTATTTTTTTAATAATAATATACATTATTTTTTTTATATAACCCATAAAGAAAAATTGTACAAAAAAAATTAAAACAGCATTTACAAATGAGCTTCAGGTGTTCTCTAACCATCTATCCGTCTATGAGAAGAGTTTTTCCGATTGGGTGTGCTCTGTTCTCTTCTCTCCATGGAGGAATGGGAGCTGCCCACTCTCTCGAGGGACGTCTGCCCACATTCGAATCCCCCTACTTGAGCACAGTCGACCTCAGCCTCAGGAGGCGGCTCTGGTGGAGGGGGCAGATCTGCAGAGATGTGACCAGCATGTTAAGTATGCAGGAGCAGGATAAATGATTAACTAACTTCATTCTGGAAAAGGCCTGGTCAGTAACTCACCACCTTGCAGTATATCTCTTCGGTATTGACTGCTCTTGGAGGTTTTCTTTTTCACCTTGGACTTCGGCCCAGGAGGTGTGTGGTCTGCAGAGGGCCTCGCTCGACCTACAAGGGGGGATGAGACATGACAATGAAGTGACTAAAACAATTGTAGCTATTCTAGAAGTTGCTTTAGGTAGAAAATGTGGCATTTTAGACTGCTGGGAGCATGAAAATGGCATTTTACTTCTTCTAGAGTAGCAAAACATCTGTGGCACATTTATATAGAGAACAGAAACACACCTGGCGTGGTGTTGCTCATGTTCTCTACACTTTGGGCAGCTCCTTGGCTCGGGTCCCGTTTATGTGCTAAACGGTGTGGCACAGTGTCGTCAGGGCACTCCTGATTGGCTGACAGGTTTGGGTTGGACTGGATTAGAGGAGGGCTTGGTGCTCTCGGAACTGGCACTGGTCCACACGGCAACCGACTGTCCACAACAAATATGTTCGGTCAGTTAGAACAACGTTTGACAGCATAAAATACCCATTCAAAGGATCTCAGTGTTTTAACCCAGAGCTGCAGCTAACAAGGCACATGAACACTATTATATGAACTCATATTAAATGAAAAACATAGTAGGCCAAGATCAGCACTTTGTAAAAGTGAATGATCTGTCTAAACTTGGCGCAACTGCAGTCTAGCAGGAAGCTTAATGAGAGTCTCAATATTTGCTCTGTGCCATGATAATCTACAAATACGGAATAAATTATTCATAATAAATTATTCTATTCTCCTGCAGGAACAAATAATGACACTAAAATTTCCTAAGAGAATGAAAACAAATAATCTATTCTATTAATGCAGAGAACTGAAATGCAGGAGAGCAGTTTCCTGAAAGATGAAGGATGGCTTATTAAGTATTTTAAAGTGAACATCACCTCGAGAATAAAACAAATGTAATTTATGCTGCATCTCAAATTTGTTTTGAAATATACCATAAAGTTTAGAACAAGCAAATCTTGCTCAAACTGTCAAAAAAGCTATTTATGCAGAAAATAAAAGTGAAATAAACTGAAATGCTGACCTGACAAAAAATACAAATGCACAAAATAATTGAGAAATAGTATTTGAAGGTTTACGCGTCTCACCGTGCTATCTGTGGCTGTTCGAGCTGATGTAGTCGTGGTATATCGTGGCAGTGGCCATCGTCTCTGGGAGATGGGGTTAAGGTGGCGGTGGATTGGTGGCTGTAGGATGTGGTGGGGGAAGAAGCCTCTCCTCTAGGAGGAGGAGCGGGACCGTCCTCCATCCCACCATCCATGAGGTAAGTCCTATCCGGGAGAGGAGGACACCACTCTTCCTCATCGGACCTGAGTGAGAAAAAAAGTTTCAATATTATTTACATGTCTATAAATAAAGTGCAGCCCTAAAAGATGACTTAAAAAGCTGACTTTACAATGTTTTTTAATAATAATCATATTGAAAACATCAAATTTGCCAGAGCACATACTCTACCTGCCATATTTCTATTATAAATACAAAAATCAACTTTTCTTATCACTCGCTTGCCCTTCTCACTTAGAGTGGGAGAATAAGTGACTTAGTTTTTGCTCTATAACTAAATTCCCTCATTTTTAGCATAAGGTTAAGTAACTCCAGAACCTCTGCTAAATCAATCACAGCTCACTCATTATGATTGCCTGCTGCAGTAATCACCAGGCCAATGCAACCGGTGGCATATCGATTCCTGCTGCTGTTGTGTCAAATGAGACAGCCTGGCCTCTAGATAACCATATGCGTGATCTTTTAGCTCTCGCGGGAACAATCCATACAAAAGCGATGGAAAAGAAGTTAAATGCAGTGGCATTTTGAGTGACACTGACTCAATGTTATGCCTTGGGCACTTAGAGGGCAAACCGCTGAGCTGAAAGACACCTACACACAGCACACTCTTGGTTTAATATGTATGCGGCTGCTTGGTGTTTCTGTTGAGTTCTTGAGCCTCGCTGAGCTGAAGGGTAAGTTCTTAAATTATAGTCATAATGCAGTAACAGAGCCGATGTTCTTGCCTTCAGGCTGCCACAAAGGTTAACCTTATGAGCCACTAGTTCATCACACTTTTGAGGACTAGTGATGAAAATCCAGTCTGGCTGTCAGTGTTGCATTGCTTGCTTGTGCCTTGAACGACGTCTAATGCTCGGAGGAAGGAACTTGAGAAGGGTTGTACCTTTCACTGGCTAATGCGGTTACTGCAGGAGGCTATGTCACGCTTATCAGATTCACAGATCTTCACTGTGAGTCAGGGCTGGTTAACCGCTGCGGCTAATGTGACTCGCCCCCGTTAGTGCCCCTCACAGGCAGCTATTGGGCTGAAGTGGCGGCAGAAACAACCTGTCAGCGCCCGCGGCTGGGGCATTGTGCGGCTACTGCTGACCGTGCGCTCCACTAACAAGGAGCTAATGTGATACAGACCAGGAAAAGAAAACATAATTCAGTCAGGCCATCATGAGGAAACAGGCCAGATTCAAGGGTAGCATATCGCTAACTTTGTTAGCCTCCATATACGGCCTTGTCAACAGCAATCAAACTGCTCTGGCCCTGTGAATTCTGACTCTTCCTGGAACAATCAGCAAAATTTTGTCCAGAAGGCTAAGTGAGGCCATGTTCCCAGCTAGCCAGCATGCTGCAAAATGGTAAAAGATGTCTTTATGTAGACATGGTAATGAAGTTAAAAACTAATGAATTCCTGACATGGTGTGTGAGAACTTGAGGTGAGACTTGACATTTGTTTTGTCTGCCAAAGTTCTGATTGGAACTCTCTCTGGGTAGCTATTTTCTACTAGTTCAGCTCCTATATAATTGAAAGTTTTTCTCAAGATTGTTTAAATAACATGTCACATCACCATTAGTATTAAAATTTTAGCTTTTTAGTTTAAAATATGCTACAAAAGCTGGCACAGCACTGAAATTAATCTCTAGCCTTCTAGTGAACTTTACCTCATGTCCTGGATTAGTTCATCATCATCTTCCTCTTCACACTCGTCTAGCTCTCCAGAGAGAGGGGTTGGCGGCAACGCATCCATCCAATTGAGAGATGGCGTTTTCACTGGCTTCCCCATCAACTTCTGCTTTGGTTGTTTTACTGTAGGAAAGCAAGCAATTTTTTTTTTGAATGAAAAACACCTTTATTCAGCAGTGTTGTTACTGTTAACTAAAACTATTTAGGTTTGTTGAAATACAGCTAAAATAAACTAAAATATATATATATTAGATGAAAACTCAAAGGGGTCATATGATGTTGCTAAAAAAAAAAACATTATTTTGTGTATTTGATGTAATGAAATGCGGTGATGCAGTTTAAGGTTTAAAAAACACATTATTTTCCACATACTGTACATTATTGGTTCTCCTCTATGCCCCGCCTGTCTGAAACGCGTCGATTTTTTCAAAGCTCATCGGTCTGAAAAGCGAGGTGTGCTCTGATTGGCCAGCTATCCAGTGCGTTGTGATTGGTTGAATTCCTCAAGCGTGTGATGGAAATTTTACGCCCCTTACCATATTGTGATGTGCTGTCCGGCCGGAGCGACGAGACCAAAACATTAAAAACCATTATAAACGAGTCATTTGTTGCATCCAATCACAGGGATAATGACTTATATTGTCTTTTTACGTGTTGCGTTGCATTGTGCCGCGTAAACCTAAAACCATGCCTGCATTTGTGATCGGAGAAATGACAAACAAGTGCTACTCTACACTGCTCAAAACTCGCGTTTGAATCATCAGTGGCAAATTCTTTAAATATAAAAAACGTACTTACAGTCTGAGTCAGAACAACCGGCATTGTAGTCTACTATACCAGGATCAGGAAACGTCCTCCATAAAATGCGCAGCACACATCTGAATATTTGGTTGAAGTTTTCTGGAACAGTGTTGTAAATACACTTAACCACTGATTTCTAGTCGTGTTCTCTTTTGGAAGGCCAAACAAAGTTTTTTCGCTTTCACAACGAAGCACACAGCACTTTCACGATATGGCGGCGGCGGCAACAATAAAGTTATGTCTTCTTTCTTTGCGTGAAGATTTTGGTGGTGTTATGCAAATCTTCCCACAGCGTGACGTAGACATGTGGGGGCGTGTTTAAACGAGGTGTTTTAGGAGGGCGTGGATGAGTCTTAACTTTTATAAAGAATATCTCTTTGGGTTTGAGACTTTAGTCTTTGCAACTTTAGGGATCTTCTTTATGCACCAAGTGCTTGTAACACTCCAAATAGAAAGGAAAATTTGAAATCGCATCAATATGACCCCTTTAATAACTTAAAAAACGTAACAAAAATTTAGAACTGTTGCACGCAGCTACTGAAAAAAATGTAAGTACTAAAAACTAAATTAAAGCCTAATTAAATAAAAAAAACTAAAACTATGACAAAAAACATCACATAATTGCAAAAATGAAACTGAAACTATAAAAGCTCATTCAAAATATGAATACTATAATAGCATATAAATAATTCTAAAGTAACACTGTTATTCAGCCAAGCACAGCATTCATATTAGAACTGAAGGAAACAGATAAGACTGAAATGATACCGTTATCAGTCTTGGAGCGCTCTGGCTGGGCATACTGAGCATTGGAGGTTCCAGGCTGAGTCATCCAGTGGCTGCCATCTTGTTCAGGGCTGCAGGGCGCCTGGTTGGTGAAAGGCATGATGGGAGTGCTGGCGTAGGGAGTGGTATGTTGAGAGTACTGAGCAGAGAAACTGCGCAAGTCCTCGCTGGTGGGATCAATGGTGCTGTAGATGGGGCCTTCATTGGAGTCTGTGCTGAACTTCTCGTTTTGGTTAAGGTAATTAGAGATTCCCGCCTCTAAGGAAGCGATGGTAAATTAATTAGGGTTTAATTAATGAGACTCTGTGCTGTGGAAACAGTGTTAAATTAATTTAACAGTACAGCCAGTGGTGTTGTTCTATAAAAGCGAGTCTTACCATTATAGTATCTCTCCGGGGTGTCATGTTTAGATGTACAGCAGTTCACTGAATCTTTCCCATTGTGCACAAGATTGGTAGTTGGCCAAGAATCAGCCAGCCATGGGTAATTTCCCATGTTAGCACCCAGCATACCAGGCCTACATATCCAGACATGTCCAAAAATATCAACAACTATAGAATGAACTAAAGTCAATGTATTTACACTCTGAATTGATGCTTAAGAAGCTAAAAGTTCCATTTACCTTCCATTAAGTCCAGAACTTTCTCCATGCGGAAAACCAACTGTAAAGAGATGAAAAAATATATATATAATGCAACTGATCCACAGGCAGAAATTATGAGGCTAAATGTGAGTGTTCTGATGGTTAACTAAAATTATCTTCATAAACCAAAATAAAGCTGAAATCATAAAATTCACAAAAAAAGTATGAGATGGAAAAAATAAAAATAAAAACATTAGATGAAAAATTTAAATTAGAAATGTTGCCTTGGCAACTTACTGGAATAAAATAAGTTTTAGTACTAAAATTACTAAAACTAAAACTGAAATAAAAATAATTTAAGCTAAAAGATATTAGGAACAACAAATAAATAACAAAAATTCAAAAGCACATAAAATTACTAAAATTTAATTTAAAATTAAACTGAAAATATAAAAACAAAAGCAAATACAAAATAACTACTATAATAGCATATAAAATAACACTGCTAAATCATTATTTAATGTCAAATGTCATTTGGTGTGATATGTGCATGCATACCCGCAGGTGTGTATGCAAATGATGCTGTGTAATGGCTGAGCTCTTTTCTCTTCTTCCGTCTGCAGTAGATCCAAACACTGAATCCCATAAGGATTACCCAGCATGCCCCGCCAATGCCTGCGATGAAGGCAGGCTGCTTCACTACATCTGAGATCTGCTCAGCCAGACTTACATTCTCGTCAGATTCGCTGCCTCCACCTGTGACTGTAGGCTGCTCTGCGGGCAATTCTGAAAAGGAGAGAGAGAAAGAAAAAGAGAGAAAAGACAGATCAAAGTGTTACTCAGACAGAATGTCTTAATAGGACTCAGCTTATTGGAAAGAATTAAGCAATTTAGTCTCATAGCGGGACTTTAAAAAGCAATCAAAGAGAATTTACACAATTCTTGGTACTTCTACTCCACAAGCTCTTCACTCCACTCTTTAATTCTTTTAGTTTAATAGTCACGGCTGTTTTTTTAGCAAGCACTCACTGATAAGCACAGATACAGGTTGGCTGTGTGTGCCCACTCCTGCGCTGGTCACTGCCGCCACCTCCACCTGGTACAACACACCGGGTAGAAGCCCCTTTAATAAAGTGGTCAGCACGTTCCCGTCCACAGTCTGATTGATGTGGTAGCGCGTCTGAGAGTCGTTACCCAGACACCAAACCTGAAAAGAGATAAGACTTAGATCTGAACCTAAAAATACCTGGTTCTTGACCTGTAGAACTCACATCTGCAAAGAACACCAAGAAACATCCAACATTAAAGAGTTTCCCATTGACCTTCATTGTATTTTTGTCCATACAATAGAAGTTCATGGGAACTGAAACAGTTTTTGCATGTATTTGGGACATAAGAAGTTTGTTTTGTTTTTGTGGTCTGACTTTTGCAATCTGAAATATACCTTATACTCTTGGATGACACCATTTTGCATCTCAGTGGGAGGAGGCTGCCATGATACACTGATGCTTGAGCTGTTGCTGAGCTTGACTGTTGCCACGGTTACAGCACGAGGGGGTGCACTGGGAACTGGAAGAGAATTCAATTAAAATTACATTTTGAAAAGTGAGTGACCTTAATAGTAAATCTACATTAGCCCTCTCCATAATTGTATTTGCCTGAATGAAGCGATTCATCTTTATATTATGTACAACAGAACAGAACTGAGTCGGGCTGGGCTGAATGAACCCGAATTGAATTGATTAGAACGAAATTAAATTGAAGTGCATCAAATGGAAACTGAAAGAGCTGCAGATATCTCACCCTCCTCTGGCGTGCGAAATGTCAGCGGGCGGCTGTCCATGCCCTGGAACTCGTTAAAGTAGGGTCGTATTTTAATCTCGTACTCCGTGCCTTTGTGCAGGTTAGCGATGACAGCGTTACGCTCCGTCGCAGCTTTCACTTCCTGCTGTGACCAGGAGCCGCCGACAGGACGATAAAGCAGACGATAGCCCTGGATGTACTGAGACTGACGATCGACCTGACAGATGGAAAGAGGGAGACCGAGACAGAGAAATGAGATAAGGTGAGCCGGCAGGAGAATCAAAATGCCGGTGTGGGGCTGATTTGGAGCACAGATATTAGCGACACTCACATTCCAGCTGATCTTCATGCTGGATGCTGTCAACAGCACTGGTTCGTGAAGCTGCACAGCCATCTCTCCCAGCTCCCTCTGCACCTGCCGATGGTCCACACCTTGACCTGTAGGACTCACATCTGCAAAAGAACAAAAAACACCCGATATTATCATCTTTAAATTATGCAAATATATGAATTTAGAATATTCTGAAAGGTCAAAACCACCAATATAGGTCATATAAAAAAAAAAAAGAAAAGATATATATAAATTTATTTTTATTTTGATTAATGATAATGAAGTATAAGTTATTGTACATTATTGATTATGTATTGGAAACATTATTTTATGTGAAAAAATTATGTATCTGGGAAACCTTATTGTTATTTAACAATTTACCAAAATACTTTTTATTAACTTTTTATTGACTATTCTTTTTAATGACATGTTCTATATCATAGCATTTTGTTGTATTTTATTTAGATTTTGTTATAAAATAAAAACATATAATAAAATATAGTTACAACATTTTTCTCCTGCATTTGGTGTAAAATATTTTTCATGATTAGCCTCAATCCACACTGAATGGAATCGATTTATATGTAATCTTTTAAAACAGGCACAATTTATTTTGCTTTTCACCTGTAATTTGTTTGTATACTTAAAATTTACACAACACATCATTTGTATAACACGTTCACACATTTTTTAAGATCTCTATTTAAAAAGGTCATAAAATTGATTGGTCCCCAGTGTACAGACCTTGTGTGCGTACAGGCTCTGAGATGGGGCTGGGGTCACTCAGGCCGTAAGCATTGAGCGCTCGCACAATGAACAGGTAAATGGTATTCGGAGACAGTCCCGTGACCGTGTGCTTCTCCAATTTCACAAAATCTGCAACCGTCTGCCATGTACTGCCTGCTGATTGGCTGAAAAAATAGATAGAACGATTATATTACTACATTAAATGATTAATCATATTTACACAAACATCAATTACATATGTGTTTATTTATGCTCTACAATATCAAAACCAGCAGATTCATACAGCTGAATCTGAATAAAACATCAATACACCAATGTTTCGTCCTACATTTGTCCCGAAGCTGTTGTATGGCATTAGAGAGAGGAGGGTTTAGCAGCAAAGTCAGTGTCATAGATGTTTATCTGAACTCTTTTGATTGTCATTACACTTGTCTGTTTAATGACCCGGCTCTTCTGTGATGCTATTCTTGTACCCTTTGGCTTGACAGTGCATGTCGTGACTAGAAAAAGATCTCTGTGGTGATAGATTTATTTATGGCATAGACTAGGCTTGTCATAATGCAGTCAAAGCACTGCATGTAATGGATTCTGAACTGAGAGTTTATTAAATATAAACCGAAAACATTGGCTGATTCTGTACAGGGATACATTTCAGCTTCAATTTAAGTACATTCTGCTTTTTATTAACATCCAGATCACGCCTAAACATACAAGAATATTAACTTAACTTAATGAGAACCAAGAGAGCTACTTAGATGTGGTGTACAGGTGAGCAAGATTCATAACATGCATCCCCCTCTAATAAACAATGAACGTTAAGCACAGACATCTGTCTGTGCCAGAAGGCTTTGGGATATTCCTCTTCACTTGTCTGTGGTTAACCATCATCCTTGTTTAGAGCAGTGGTCACGTGTGGCGCTTTCAAGGTTTATTTTCCCCCGGTGGCAACTCCTGCCGCAGATACAAAGCCAATAAAAGCCCGACCTGCACAATTAGGCCAAGCCATAAATGCTGGGAACCTCGTAAATATTCCTTCAGTGACCCACCGATAGGAGCAATAAATCCAAGGTCACTTTGCTATCAGCTGGGATGGAAGAAACAGGGAAAGGCTGAAGCATAGACAATTCCCTTTTCTCCAGCAGAACCGTGATTGGTGCTCCTGTACGCACATAAACACCTGCATAAAAGTGCATACATTCAAAAAGTGGGCCGGAAACATAAACCTTTTTTTTCCCGTTATTGAGGTGTCAAAATCCTAAGCCCAAAAGCCTAAATTCTCCTCATCCGCAATCTCAGTTCTTTTCCATCCCTTGTTTGTTCTCCACCACCCTCCTACCTCCCTTTCCTAGCATTCCGTGTTCCACAGCACTGCTGGGAAGGAAATTTTACAGCAAACGCCCCTTTCAGTCCCACAGCACTCTATAAAGAATCAATTTTAAAGATGTGGGGCCATGCTAACTGTTACCAAGGGGGGCAAGGGAGAGGACAGAGACATAGTGTGTGTACATGAAATACAGAAAGAATGAAAATGCGTGCGTGTGTGTGGCACTCTACATCTCCACTGCCGAATAGCCCTTTTGCTGGCTGCCCTCCCTCTAAGAACTGCAGGACCTTGGTTCTGTAATTAGAGGTAGCCCCATTTCAGCCAGCTTACAATAGCTTAAAGAAGTGTCTGTGTGGACTACATTTGAATTCATTAGCAAATCATACTGAGACCCCTCAGCTTTCAGAGCGAGCACATTTCTCAAGCTGACTTTGTATGAACAAACCTCTTGCAGACTGAGGCCCTGTCCACACGAACGCGGTTATTTTTTTAAACCGCAGCTTTTTCTATGTGGTTTGGCCATTCGTCCACACGCAAAGGCTGCACCAGTTCACTGAAACCGAACATTTATGAAAAATCCTGTCAGGGTGATGATTTTCAAAAACTCCGGTTTCAGTGTTATCGTGTTTTGGCTTGTGACGTCGGAGCCTGCGCTGTTATCTCCACCTACTGGAAACTTTTTCAGGCTTCTGACTGGCCAACATGGCTTTACGGTTGAGATTATATCGCCACCTGTTGGTTTGGCATGCTCTTGACAGTGCTTCATAGCATGGTTTTGCATGTGGGAACGGAGATTTTTTTTTTACGGGGAGCAGGAAAGAGAGCTGGCTGGGGTTTAAAATACCACCGTGTACAGTGTGGACATGGCCTGAACAAACCCCAAAACAGCTAGTGCAAGGGTTTACTTTTTTATGCCAAGGACACCCAAATATGATGATCCCCTTATGAGGGACCCATTTTGGAAAATATAAAAGCATTTTTTAATGTATTATAAACCCATTTATACTGTGTGAGATTATACTAATTAAATAATTGGCTTTTTGATAATATTAAAGCAAATCGTTACAAAATAAATAGTTTCCATGTTTTACAGACAAAATACTCAAAAGCTGAGAGCATGTATTTTTCTATTCATTGTATTAAAAAAAGATGATCTTATTAGAGCTGCCAAGAGAATAAAATAAGCACAATTCATCTCATAACTTCCACCAAGTCTTTAGAAAGTAAAATTAAATTCAGAAAACATGTTTAAAATTACTGAATTAAACATTAAATTAACATACTGAGTGTAAGTGAGCCTTGATCAAAAAATTGGCCTTCAATAAAAAACTGCAAACAAGTAAACACACACAGGCACACACACACACATAGGCACACACACACACAGGCACGTGCACACACACACATATATTTTTTATTTAGGTTTTAAAAAAATATTTCTATTAAATTTTACTAAGAAAAGCTTTTTTTTCACTACTCCACTTATTCCGACAACTTATTTTGCCATGACTGTCACACCCATTGAAGGTCCATTATTAAGCTTAACCGGGTTCACCAAGCACATATATAAAAACTAAACTGAAATAAAATAATTCAGAAATCGTGATGATGCCAAAACCATGAACTCATAACTTCCCAGTAACTTAGCCTGCCCTAAGCTATGCCGATATGTAGAGGTTAGCCAATCAAAACAGAGTCCATTTACATAATAGGCAGTTGCAAGCCTCTTAATAAGAGGGTGGAAAATGGTCACGTAAAGCTAAATTACTAAACTGGCACAAACCTATATGTGCAAAATAATTCAATAATTCATAAAACTATATCCCCTTTAAATAAGCCAGAGTTCTCCAGTCTGTGTCTGTAATTCAATTGTAGAACACCAATGCAGTTGCTATTAATTTAGATCTCTCTGGCAGTAGGTTGCCGCCTGAGGGGAGTGATTCTTGTAGCAGGCAGGATGTGAGATGTAAGCACAGCATGTAGTTGCCCTCGCATGACTGTGACGAGCAGTAGACCGGGGGAAAGGGGTCAGGGACGGGGCAGCCACTCGGTGGTATTACCCCATCTGTCACGGCTGACCTGCGACGCTAAGACAGTGACAGTGAATTAATAAAAAAAGAAAAATAGACCCCTGTAGTAGCCTCTGGCAAGAAACAATATTATCTTGGGTAGGAAGGAAAACAAACAGGAAGGGACCAGAATGGAAATGCGTACAGTGTGCGCTAATTCACCTGAAAGCCTCAATGATGTAAGAGGTGACAGCCGCTCCGCCTTCATGTGCGTTTGGTTGCCAGGTCAGGGTCACGCTGTTACGGGTCACATCAGTTACGACGGGCTTCTGGGGTGGACCGGGCAGCTGGTAGGGCTCTGAAACCGGGGGTACAGAGAGACCACCACTCTCTGTAAAGATAAGAGAGGATATTAACATGAGCCGTATCATAAAAAAAAAAAAAAAAAAAAAAAAAAAAAAAATTGGTC